>JAESVK010000152.1:1837085-1849372 GCA_017140935.1 Hamamelis virginiana | reverse complement strand
TTCTCAAAAAGTGTCCACATGGCACACTATGGCCAATAACAAAATTCCATGTGTGCAATAAATAAAATAAAATAATAATAATTAAGAAAATTTACTATTGAAAATTTCGGGGTCTTACAGGGTATTTCTCAAAGACTCAACCTTTTTAACCAAAGTTGAATTTATCTCTTGAAGAACCATTTTCTATTTTGAAATAGATGATGAGTCATTTTTCAAACGTTTTTTATTTTTGTTTAAGGCATCATTTTTCTTGTAAAGTTCTTGACAAATAGACATAAGTTTCCCAAAAGAAAATTCACAATCATTTTCACAATCATCATTAAAATCATTTACACTTTGAGGAGAAGTAGATTCATCATATTCATGAACATGAATACCATGAAAAAAATTTTAAAAATACATTCTTTCAAATAACTTAAATAAACAAGTTTGCACAAATCTTTAGCTCAAAAAGATAATCAAATGTAGAGCACTTGCTCTGATACCAGTTGTTGGCACAGGTATATACCTTTAAAGGGGGGTGAATAGAGGTTTTGCAAACTTTAAAGAACAATTACCAAATAAAAATTAAGGTTCAATTAAATTCAACATAAGACAAAGTTTGAATCACAATATAACAATTGATGCAACAAGTATAAATTGAATAACAATTAATATAGCTAGTATATGAATTGAAGTGCAGGAGATAAAGTTTGAGAGATTCAAATACAAGGGTTTTAATGTGGTTCGGTCTTCGCCTACGTCTACGCCTCAAGAGCCCCGTCTTAAGGATTCCACAATCCATTATGGATCACTCGTTCAAGGTGGAGAAACCTTTAAACTTTTTCTTCTTTCAAAGGTGGAAGACACTCACCCACAACCTACTTTCAAGGTGGTAGATTCTCACCTACAAGGGTTTCATTAAACCCTTAGCTCTCACAAGATTACAAGATGAAATTGAGAATGTGTACAATAAAGAAAACTCCTCAAAAAGTAGAAGATGTACAATAATAAAGCTTTCACTAAAATCTCTCAAAGATGTGAACTAATGTTGGCTTCAAGAGAGAATGATGAACCAAAGTGATTAAATCACACAAGAATGATGAGTACTAGATTAGCTTGAATTTGTGTATGATCATTAGCTTGTTTAAGACTCATGAAATGAGTATATATAAACCCCACAAAAGCTAGATATGGTTGTTCGAAAGCAAAATAGAGCTGTTAGGGTTTGTCAAAAACTAGTCGTTATTGAGTTAAGGGCTCGGTTAGTTGACTAGGGAAGGGTTGTTAGTCGACTAGGGATTAATGTTCGTAAAACAAAGCTACTGCCCCAAACAGTCGACTGTCTTGAACAAACAGTCTACTGTTTTGAGAGAGAAACCTCAAAAACAGTCTTTTACAAAAAGTGCAACTTTGTTTCATTAAAACCACTTGTTTCCACTAAGTTTTGCCTAGATTAAAATGTTTTCCAAAAGATGTTTAAGCTAAAACATTAAGGTATAAAAACATTTTGTCTTTTGGGTCCATATAGTTCACTATGAGTTTAAAATAACTTTTGACCAAAATGAGATTTTCCAAATTTAAATCCTATGGTCTTTAAGTCATTCTTAAATGAGCCAATGTAGTTCAATCCTAATTGAGAGATTCACAAATCAAGTCCTAAACACTCACACGAGATACAAAAAACAAAGTCTTCATAAGCTTGAGATCTTTAAATCTTGTGCTAGGCTTGATTGGCTTGAAATAGGCTTGAGAGAGGCTTGAGCAAGAGTTCATCTTTGAATAGCTTTCTTCATGGGCATTAGTGAATGTAAGACTATCCATATTCACATAGGACACATTTGGAGTGCATGAGCTTCATGGTTGCTTCAAGCAATGTTGAATGTTCTTCATTGAAGGCTTAAATTATGTTTCTTATAAGCATGGATATAATATGAAGGATATACAAGAAACATAGGATAATCAAATGTTCAACATAGTTAGCCAATAAATCCATTCAATAGAGTTAGCCAAAAGTCTATAAAAAGGTTTGACATAAATCATAATGTTCAATAAAGTAACAATGTATTCATATGCACAATCATAATACAATGTTTGTTATCATTAAAATCATTCAACAAATAGTGGATAAACCATTTACCAATATTGGATTGAAGCCATAGAGCTAACAAACATGTACTGACTAGATCAGGACGTGTGTGTTATAGAAATGTCAATTAGCAAGCTAGACACGGTTATATCACAGCACCAATATGGCGAAACAACAAATCTTTAAAAAATATTTATAATGTGACATGGTAGGAAAACAACAATAAATAAAGTGATATATGGCCAGAAGTCTAGTTTTAGAGCTTCAACAAACCAAAAGTAATCGTAAGATCTTTTAATACCAAAAATTCTAATGATATATGGCCAGAAGTTTATTGGATCCCAACGGCACCGACGAAGTTTCCTGGTGGCACAAAATTGTTTTTTTCTTTTTCCAACCCTTTCAATGAAGGCTTGGGCTGTTGAATTTGTAAATCTAAATCTTGAACTTTATCGCCTTTGAAATCATCTTTATCTCATCCTCCTCCTCCTCCTCTCTCTCTCTCTCTCTCTCTCTCTCTCTCTCTCTGTACCTGAATATATGTTGTGTGGGAAATTGCACAGTAAATTATGAATTCTTTAGGTTTCCTACACTAGGATGTGAATAAAATTGAAATAAAAATGAATTTGACTACATTGAAAGTAAATTTCACCATACTAAAAATGAATTTTACTACAATGTATATAAATTTCACTATACTTTTAGTGATAATTAGTGTAGTGAAATTTGATTTGTAAAGAATTTTACTGTATTGTCAGTGAATTTTACTACTATTACAGAGATGATTAGTGTAATGCAATTTAATTTATTTTGAAATAAATGAAGAGATGAGAGAGAAATATAAGATTGGAGAAAGATATTTGTGGGAGATATTTTTGAAAGAAAATAAATGAGAAAAAGGAGAGAAAAAGATAGAGAGAGAATAGAGATACGTGTGATATTTTTGGAACGAAATAAATGAAGTAAAATAGAAATCTTAGAAGATTTGGTTCTTTTTTATTTTGTTTTTATTTTTATGTTTATTTTTATTTTATTTTATTATTTATTTATTTTTTTGTTTTGTTGAATGATAGTTTTGTTCAATAAGTGTCAAAAGGATTTTTGGTAAGAAATCTTTTTTAGTTGGACTTTTAGAATAAAATCTTCTAAATAAGAATAGATTGCCAAAATCTCCATAAATGAATGTGTATTTATATTTTTTTAATAGGGGAAACTACACTTTGTCCCTTGAACGGTCATTTTAACGTTGCTCCCCTGTGGTTTTGATTGCATCAATGCGTCCCCTAAACTATTAGATTGTATCAAATTATCTCATTCTGTCAGTTAGTCATTTATTTCTTTGACTGAAAAATTATGTTAGAATTGTTATTTTTTTATGCAGTATTTATTCTAAATTACCAATGTGTCTATAAGCATAAAAATTAAAATATGTCGAGAAAATTTTTGAAATTTCACCGATATGCTTGTAGATCCATTAGCAATCCAGGATAAATACTGCATAAGAAAAAAACAAGTCTAGTACCATTTTTCAGTCAAAAAACAAATAGCTAACTGATATAAGGGGTAATTTGATCTAATAGTTTAGGGGCATATTGATGCAATCAAAACCACGTCATGGCAACGTAAAAATGACCAATAGTTCGGGGAGGGGGAGAAGTGTAATTTTTTCCCCTTTTTATATATACTTTTATCATACATATAGTTCAAAAATAATTTATATTAAAACAATTCTAAAAACACCTCTCATGGGAGTTCAGATTTGCTCTTATTTTAAAAAATCAAGAGATTCTATTTTTCATCTGGGTGCTCGCTAGCCATGTAAATGAAATTGGTGATCCCATAACTAGAGAGTAAGTTTGCATAATATATAAGCATTGGGACAAGTTCCTCTCACCACTAGTTTTACCATTATTTTTATCGTTCATTTTCGAACACACCCGTGGATATGATATTTTGTGAAACTAACTGTTGGATTAGATACTCTTCTTATGCTAGTCACGCATGTCAAAAATCACATTAATCCAACAATCAGATTTTAAAAACTCACTCTAAAAAACTGCCATATTTCTAATTATAGTAGTTTTTCACAACGACATTTTTAAAAAATCGATTATTGGATCACTATGATTTTTGGTATACATGACATACATAAGAAAAATATTTAATCCAACGGTCGATTTCTCAAAATATTTAAGGAAAAATTATCCTTAGGATCCTAAAAACTTATTTTATTATCGTGAAGTCCAATCGATAAGATTCTTTATCCAAAATCCTTTTATATTTAAATTAAAATAAAATATTAGTGGCACAATGATATTTTTTTTTACCTCTACTTATAAATTCTAGCTTAGAATTTGATTTCATTTTTCATGTTTGGTTTGTAATTATAATGGATAAAATATGGAGATAAATTTCAAATAAATTCAAATCCAAACTTACCCCAGATTTCAAATTTGGGATAAGTTTGAATTTGAATTTATTTTAAACTTATCTCATATTTTATCAATTTTAGTTATAAACCAAATATGGAATCAAATAAAAGAACATAAACAATGATTTTTAACAAGTGGAAGTAAAAAAACACTAGTTATTAGAACTATTCCTTATTCACAGAAATACATGAAACACTAACTATTTGAGGTATTCCTTAATTATAGAGATACATGTATCTCTTTGTTTTAAATTTTTTGTAACCATGTTCATTGCCAAACGTAGATATCTCTGTGTTTTATATTGTTTATAACATAAAAAAATCAAAACCAGAGATACATGACTTAGCATAAAAAAGTAAAACTTATAATTTTCAAAAATCAAAACCAGATATACATGGCTCATAGCATCAAAATATCAAAACCAACAACTCAAACAAGATATACATGATTCATAGCATAAAAAAATCAATACTTTTTGAAAAATCAAAACTAGAGATACATGATTCGTAGCATCAAAATATCAAAACTAACAAATCAAATCAAATCAGAGATACATGACTCATATGGTCAAAAAATCAGAATTTTTCCAGAACTTCATGAAAATCCTTTAGCAAACTACGACATTCTATGCATATAAATGCTCTTATTTATTGATTCTCAACAATATTAATTTATTTATGCATTTTGACAAAAATAAAATAAAATAATAGAGAATATAATACAGAGGTTTTAATCTTTCTTACTATTTTTCACCATTGTCGTCGGTAGCCGTCGGCACTCGATTTCTAGAATGTGAAAAATGGTTGAAAAAATACCTTTCGAGTAGTAGAAAATGGGTTCAAAAAGCATCTACTTCTTGGAGATATCCACGAATCAATATTCAGTGACTCTCGGATTATTTGATGCATTTGTACACACAAATTTCGTGTCCTGTAAATTAAAAGAATAAGAAAAATATGGATAAGTATAATTTGTATTAATTTATTAAAATTAATGGGTACAATTCTCTATTGGGTATATTTTTTATAAAAGAATAAAATCCTCCGATTAATTCTCTTTTGATAGCTTGATGATCCAAGGGCTAGGATAACTTGATCTCGAATCCGGTAATGGCTTGATGTTGTTGATGTTGATCAAAGGGTTAGAATAGCTTGATCTTGAATCAGGTGATGACTTGATGTTGATTCAAGGGCGACGATCGCTTGTTCTTGAATCAGGCTTCGGAGTGGAAGATTGGCACTTGTGTCTTGTGCTTGTTGAAGTTTTCAAAGTATTAATGCTTGAAGGTCTGGAGTTTGGCAGAATTTCGACTCTCTTGTTGAATGTCTGGAGTTTAACAACACTTCAATATTCTGGAAAAGCCCTCCCCTTCTTGAATGAGAACCTCTTATTTATAGAGGAGTTGATGCTCATCTTCAAGGAATTTGACCAATTAGAAAAATAGTTATTTTCTAATTAATTTAATTTAAAGATAAGTGAAAGACTTATTTTTTGTTGTGATGATATGACCTCTCATGTGTTAACATGTGTAACTTGTTATGGACCCACATAAGTTTTGATGAATCACCCTTGTTTGTGGGACCCATTAGTCTTGAATTTGAATTGTTGACCAGTCAAACTTTTGATCATTGACTGATTAAACGGTGATGTGCACTTCACTAATTTTTTTATGTCTATCCATTTAAAATGGTAAGCTCTCACATTTTCTAAATCTTCATATTTACTGGAAAAAAAGAAAAGAAGGGAGGCATAGATGTCCATTTTCCATATTTTATTAATTTATAATTTTCTTGGGGGACCTTTCGATATAGTGATCTTATCTCTAAGGTGTTTTAGGTATATTTAATCCACTTTGGTATCACAATTTTTCAAAATATTGGATCCACGTTATATTTTGAAACGAATTATAGAAATAATGGTATAACAAGTTGATATTTTGAAACGAATTATAGAAATAATGGTATAACAAATTGTACGAGGAACATAACCCATAAACATTTTAAGAATTCCAATGTACACGCCACACATCTAGAAGTTTAATTTTCTCCTGAAAAATACTAAATAGACCAAATTTTAAACTAAAATTTATAAATCAAATAATGTAATAGTAAAATTTTTCATCTACCCATTTTTTAGGGTAAGAATTCTATTATACTTCCACTTTCTGTAATATAAAAATTTTAATACGTCCATGATTGAATGGATAAGGGAAGCAAGCGGGATGTATCTAATTGGACTATTGGAGAATGAGCTAGCACATAGTACAGACAGATTAGGCTAGGGTAGGCTAGAGTGCAGGAAGGACGGTACCACACAAGATTCTCGCTGTTTTCCATTCCTTTTACGGCTTAGGCGTAAACGACTGGCTAAACTTGGCGGATTTTTAAACACCCCTAGTTTCATCGTTGGAGCCCAATTTCAAAACGACTGGCTACCCTTCAAAACGACATTTTCACTTTTTAATGAGAGAAAAAAAAAATCTCCCAGCTATTTCCGCCCCAACTTTGACTCATCCCCTCTATTCTCTCTAGCGCACCGAATCCTATTTCTCCATTCGTGCTCCGTTGAAGAAGACTAGCTCGACAGTGGCTTTCTTCGAAGGTCGCCGTACCATCACCGAGGCAATTGGTCCGTCTCCTTGATCTGCTGAATGGGAGAATGGTACGCGTGTTCTGATCGCGTGGAGCTTTTGGCGGTGCATCGTGCTTAGGCGTTGTTTAATCTGGTTTATCATCTTCTTCTTTGTCATTATTCGTTCTCTGCAGTCCGTTTCAGATCTTCAGTTGGCTTGAAGGTATTTATCAAATTTGGTTCAGCTCTGTGAAAATTTGGTGTGTTATTTTGTTAAATCTGAATATAGCTTATGAAAAAAACTTCAGAAATTTACGTATTTATTTTCCATTTTCAATTTAACTGTAAATATGCCCTTCATTTTCTTTTACATAAATTTTTGTTTGATTTGTTTGTACTATATAGTTGAAATTTAGAAGCAATCCGTTTCAGAGCTTCAATTCTTTGAAGATTGGGTGTGTTGTTTGAGGTTTTTATGTAATTGGTGTTAGCTTCATGGTTACATAAGGCTGGAAAGAAGAATAAAGGAGGTAGGCACAGCCCGTGCTCGATAAAATGCTTTAATGAGAAAAAGGAACTGTGTGTGTGCTTTTATTTTGTTAAATCTGAATATAGACTTCTAAATGATTTGAGGCAATTAGAAATGTCGTCTTGTTCAGTTTGGATTACTAGACGTGTTGCTTGAACTAGGCTTGGGCTTGGTTGAAATTAGAGTACTTAGCTACTTATACTCAATATTGGTTTAGAACCTGGAAATAGCTATTTGGACTCTGTTGAGCTTGTTTAGAAGGTTGGTTGTCATTTAAACTACTTATTGTCCATTGCACTGTGTACTGCCATAGCCACTTGCTTACAAGATAATAAATGACTTTAATGACCACTATTTGTGCTCTACTTTGGGCATATACAACCATCTGGAAAACACAAGCATGCTCTGCAGCCATTAGGGTGTTTGGAGGCTTCAAGCAAGAATGGCTCCTAATCTACCTAGAGGCTTCAAGCAAGAATGGCTCCTAATCTACCTAATGTAATTAACTTTCCTGTTGATATTCTATTCAAACTAATAAACAATCATTCCCATTAATTTTTCCTAAAAGACGCATGGGTACACCAGATTCTGTGGAGATGTTAGAGCCACTATGGAGACTAGGAAATGTTCAGTTCAACTTATGCCTACTTTCACCTGACCAATGTCATCATGTATTGACCCAAAAATGTTTAGGTGGCCAACTTGACTTTTGGACCTCATTTAGTTTGCCTTTTAATTTATGGATTAAAAAAATATATATATATATTTTTTGGTGAAAATTCAAAATATTATTAATTTTGGCGCACACAATGTTTATAGCTTTATAGGGTGTGGTTTTGCCTTTACAAACATGCTGTGACGGCTTTACGGCATGTTGATAGGATTTCTGGTGGTGGTGGTGATATTAACTGTGGCATGGCAGCACTGGGTGCTGTGTGATAGTTTTCACAAACTGCAATTGAAAATCTTAATTATCATGAATGAAGCAAATAAATGGTAAAGGCAGAATTTGCAAAAATTATTCCAAAGTAGGTTTGGCACTATAATACATAATATTATAGGAATCATCTTCCTAGCATTGTTTAATTTAGGCGGCCAATGAATCATGTTACGTAAATTTTGCCAAATCAACCTTATGCTTGTGTCCGCTGTTGACACTTGTACGTCTGGCAATACAGCATAGCTTATGTTGTTTGGTGAACATATCGATACAAAAATCAAGTTATATAAGTGCAGTAAACCCCATATCCATCTATACTCAGGACTCCACAGACGCAAGATGTATGTGCCATGCATGATTTTAATTATTTTAGTATTGCTTCAGTAAGTTGAAGGAGACGAGTATGCAGGGACACAGATATCTTCAAGCAACATTCTCTGCCCATTTTCCGCTGGCTTAAGCATCCCTTGTTAGACAACTAATTTTGTCAACATGTATATTGTATGTACATACAAATGCGTGCATGCATGCATGTATATATGAGATTTTTTATGTCGCGAATACATATGTATGAGATTTTACTATGCGTCTTGTCATTTGGGGATACGGAAGATTATCAAGACTTGCTATATGTTGAAATTAGATTCAGTATTTTTCTTGATTGGTAGTTATTTTTTAACAAATTAGTAAGCCTATGAAAAGATTTTTTTTTTATTGGTTACTTTCTCATGTTTAACCAATTCGGGACGGCTCCCAAATCGTTTAAATACCTATACTTAGAACATAGAGTTTTTAAATTTTTATTTGAAATTTACCGAGTTCAGTGAAGACCATAGTTTGGATTGATTTGAGAGACAAATTGCTCTTAATCTCGAGCTGCTTCTACTCATAGAATTTGCTTTTGGGACTTTCCAATAGTATTTTGTATAGAATTTGAACTAAATAAAAAAAAGAACCTAAAGCTTTTATGTAATGCTATCCTTTGCACTGTTCTTGGCCAGAATGCTGCAAGTTACATCTTATTTATTGGATGTGGTTCCATAACATTAGAAATATCTGCTTGCAAGAGATACACTCTTTTTGAGTTCCCCTTCATGAATATTTTGTTTTTTTTTTTTTGTTTTTAACAAAAATATATGTTGGCATACATTTATGATTATGATAATCTTGAGATGACGATATTTTTTCACAATACAAAAATATATGATAATCTTGAGAGAAATGGAAATATGATGGGATTAACTTCACTGAAAGTTACATGAACAAGGAGACACCATTTGGTAAACAAAGTGGACCTTTTAAATTTCTTAATTGGTAACTCTGTACCTTTTTCTATTTATAAACCCAAGAAAGATAATACCTTTTCACATCAAGCCCGTGTGTAGCATGGGTACCTCACCTAGTGTATATATATGTGTGTGTTTGTGAGTTTTCGTATCTTTCCCTGTTTATGTTTTAAAGCAGTTTGATTCTACATGGATAGAATTTATTAAAAAAAAAAAAAAAAAAAAAATTTTTTTGGGAGGAAAGCGTCACTACATAGGCTTCATTTGATTCTACATGGATATAATTTAACAATATGGAGATTACGCGGTGGTGGTTTCTCTGTGGGGGAGGTTTTCCGGTGGAGAAGAGCAGGTGAATGTGAGGTTCCTGCTGTGTATACAGATATAGATGTTGGGTTTCAATAATAGCAGTGCTCGGAGGAGCATATCATGGGCTTCAAGTAGAAGTAGATCAATAGACATGTGGAGTGGCAATTGGCTGTGACTTTTTTTTTGTTAATGACTTGGCTGCAATTTTGTTACATTTACTTGGTTTGTCCAGTTATTTTTTTAGATTTTTTTTTTTGATATTGAATTGGCTGTAATTTGTTAATTTTGTTACATTTCGGATTTGTTTTAAATTAAGCTTGTTACATAGATGTGCTGAATTGCCAACCACTACTTCTTTGAGATTTGGTCGGCTATTTTTTTTCTCTGTTTCAACTTCTTTCAGTGTCGAGTCAATCATTGATATCCATGTGAGCAAAATTGCATTTCTGCGAGGGGAGCATTATGTCCAACTTTAAGGGCTATACTACATAACATTTGCAATGCATTTTCAGTTTATTACATGCATATATTAGTCTGATTGGTGATTTTTTTTTTTGGTTGTGTTAAAGATATAATTTATTTATTTAGAAGAGTTGGTCATAGGGATTGGATCGGTTTAAATGTTGTTCTTGTTGTAGTGGTTGCTATCCATTGAAGGTATATGTAAGTTCAAGTGATAGAAAAGGGGGAAACTCATAAACTACGTTGTGCGAATACAAAACAACCGATGTACATAAATTTATTTATCCTCTAAACAAAGGTTGCTCACGTGTTCACTGATACAGTGATAGAAAGTCAGTAGCCTATAGTGGAGAGGAGGGTGTGTTTCTGTGTTTTTGTGAATTATATATGATATACCTATGCTATCAAAAATGATTGAAATTTTGTGTGATTATAAAGAATAATGAAAGTTCTTTGGAAAAATTTTAAATTATTTTAGAAATGAAAGAGATTTTTTTTTTTCATATATTTTTTAGTCTTTTATTTACAATTAAGTAATATGGTTTAACTCTGGACGACCACAGTTGAACCAATGACCCTTAGAGCATCCACAGTAGTGTAGCTAAAAAAATTTAGCCAAAGCTAAATTTTGACTTCAAAAAGTGGTTTTTTGCTATTTAGTTTTTAGCTAAATTTTGTTTGCCACAGCAGTGTAGCTAAATTTTTTTTGCTAAACCATTTTATTCCACTTTTACCCTTATTCTTCCTTATCAATTACATCATATACCCTTCATTCATCTACATGACTCAAAACCACTATTATTTTTAATTTATCAAATTAATAATTTTGCAATTAATATTTTATTATTAAATTAATATTAAATTGTTTATAAAGTTGTTTTTTTTTTTTTTTTTAAAATATTGTACTTCTTCTCAATATTAATAAAAGAGAAACATATATATCAAATTAGAATTGATCTCTTGGGGTACAGTTTTTTCGTTACAATTTTACAGTACATCCTCACTGGGATAGATGTTACAAGTAATTTGGAAAACCGACCGTTGGATTACATAATCCTGTTACGTTTTTCATGCCTGCCAAAAATCAAACTGATCCAACGGTTGGAAGGGCAAAATAGGGAAAGGATTTGGGGTTTCAAGGGCAAAAATGAGAAAAAAAATATTAAAACCCATATTTTCCTCTTAGAACTCGGTACAGACTTCTCGAACTCTCTCTTCTCACTCGATCTCTCTCGGTCGATCTCCATCTCCGGTGCCTCGCCGCCCGGCTTTCTCCGGTGCCTCGCCGTCCATCTTTCTCCGGTGCCTCGCCATCCATCTCCAGTTAACGCACGCCGCGCCGTATCGCGCTTTCTCACTTCTCACTCGATCTCTCTTCTCACTCGATCTCTCTCGCTCTCACTCGAACTTGTCTCTTCTCACTCGATCTCTCTCGCTCGAACTTTGAATATGGATGATGTGAAGGAGAAGCTTTGCTTTGTTTCACTCGATGTTCCTCGTGATTTGCAGATTGCCAGGTTGGTCGATACTCTTGTTTTTTTTTTTCCTTCCAATTTTGTTGATATTGAGTGAATTGATTTGCGGTTTTTTACTTGATTGATTGGCTATGGTTTGTTTGTTTGATGATTGTTGCTCGAATTTTGTGAGAAAGATGTTTGGACTGTTGAATGGTTTTTTTTTTTTTTTTTTT
>JAESVK010000152.1:1775266-1820456 GCA_017140935.1 Hamamelis virginiana | reverse complement strand
ATATATAGATATATATATACATATATATATGAGTTCACCTAACATCCTATTTTGACACCCCCTAAATAACACCTCTCAGCACCTACCTTAAGCTAGTTAGGAATTACATGATAAATCAATGACACAGTGCAGCACTGGAGAGAATCCTGGCACCTATATTCATGCCTGTTGAGGATACATCAACATCCCTGTATAGAACGAGAGGGATTCGTTAAGTTTTCTTGGTCAGAGTTTGTTTACAGCCCCATATCAAATGTGGAATGATAGGCAAACCAAACTTTAGAGTTTGATCCAATGGTTGATGAGGGGTGTCAAAATAGGGTGATAGGTGAACCCATCCCATATGTATATATATATATATATATATATATATATATATATATATAATCATTTCTATAGAGGGACTAAATATTACTGTCGAGGAGTTTAAATGCAATGAAGTGGCATCATCCAAGATGACTTTCTCAAGTTTTCTAAGGAGTCCACTTTCCATAATTGCAATATTGAATTTTTGTAGTTTGCATCCTGATTGCTCGGGTTAAGCCTTCCATTGATTTTTTTTTTCTTTTTAAAGTATTAAATGGATTGTTCATACAATTCTCTCCCTTGCAAAAGAATGAAATTCATATTGCCTGGGTTTAATGATCCCCTCTTTCATAAATGTGGTGGTCGAGGAAAGTGTGGAAGAGAAGTGGAGAGAGAGAGAAAATGATATTTTAGTACCTTCAATTTTGGGATGAATGCCAATGTGGTTCTTAAATTTTACTTTTATTCGATTTAGTTCAATTTTTTTTTAAAAGTTGTACCAATGTGAGATATTAACTGACAGAATTAAAATTGACGGTCGTTGATTGGATTTATTATCTTATACTTTTATATCACATGATTTAAAAAAATATTATTTAAGTGATGAACTTACTATTAGAAATGGGTGAAATATATGGATGAAGCAAAATTTTTCAATTTACAAATAGTGAAATGTTCCTACGAGAGATACTTCATTTTAACTAAAATCAGTTAAGACCCTTGAGCCATTGGATTAGATTCTTAAAATGAATCATGCATTAAGTGAATGAGACTTCAGTTTTAGTTAAAATGAGATATAGCTGATACTCTTTATATATAAGCCCTAATATTTTATCTATTTATATATAAACCCTAAACCTTCCACTTCTCCGGTAACAAATTCTTACCAAGTACCAACTACCGTGTTACCTTCTCTCTCCCCAGTAAATAGTATACACCCTAAATCCTCTTTACCCCTTCCTCCCGCAGTATGGACTCGGAAATCGTACCCCTCGACTCACCACTAACTCACCACTCATCAACTCAACTCGCCTCCGACTCATCCACAACTCGCCTCTCCTTATCTCCCAAACCTCTTCCTTCAAAGCATCGCCACTGATCGCTTCAGATGACAAGGGAGATTATTCATTGTCAGTGATCAAGATTAATAATTTATAAAACCGCGTGACTGATAATCTCAATTCGATTGTGATTAGTGAGCACGGGTGTCGAACCACTGGGAAATGCAGGTTTATACTAAAAGACTCTTTAGAATTAATTCAAGTGAAAAGAATATTGTCAATTAAATTGGTTGGTGGAAATGCTCCGATTGGGTCGAAGCGAAAACGCAGTAATTTAATAAAGCTTAGTAAAAAATGCAATTAATTTGGTGGAATGAGCGGAACTTGGGTGAGAAGCCCATTGAATATCAATTATACAATTTATGTTTATAAAATCCTCACTATAGTAATTATGTATGGTGGTTCTTCCAACTACAAGAAGGAAGTCCCAAAAAGATTATGAATACAGGACCGGCAAGTTTATCCTGGAAAAGAATGGAATATCGCTATCCACCTTAAATGAGGAATAAAGCATGCTGGTTTGTATTCATACCAATAAGAACCATTGCATAATTATATAATTGCAATCACAGATGTACAATTATATGATATTATATTTAGCGATAGTGTGCGGTAAAACCTTCACAACTATGCAATCACATAATACAAATAGAGGGATGTTTATAAAATAGGATTGTATAACGAATCCAACTTCATCCTCACCCAAGCTTGGAGTATTAGCTACACATCAATGGAGGAGAATATCCTTTATCCATGACAAGCTTTAAGGGTTCACGGGATGGAAAAAGAAAATAAAAGCGGTAATTAAATGACTGAAGAAATAAGGAAAAATGGCAGAAATAAATAAAGAAAATGGCGAAATTAAATAAAGAAAAGTGACTGAAGTAAATAAAGAAAAGGGCTGAAATAAATAAAGAAAAGTGCTTAAGTAAATAAAGAAAATGACAGAAAAAGTAAAGAACAGTTCTCAAGTGAGAACTGAGCCATGCAATAAAAGGGAAAATAGCAGAAAAGTAAATTACTGAAAGTAAAGACTTAAAAGTAAAGAACAATTCTCAAGTGAGAATTGAGCCAGGCATTGAAAGAAAAATTGCAGAATTGGAAATTGCTGAAAACGTAAACTGCCGAATAAAATGCGAAAATAAACTGTAACTTGAATTAAAATAGCAGAGTAATGATTCAGAGCATAAGTCATGAACCCTCTTTAAGTCGCATATACACTTCTATTTATAGAAGGAAAATGAAAATGACAAAACTGCCCTCGAAAATATCTAAAAAATATCTAGAACAGCCCACAGCCGCCTCATGTCTATCGATAGCGGAATTTGGCTATCGATAGCGGAATTTGGCTATCGATAGCGGATTTTGGCTATCGATAGCGGAATTTGGCTATTGATAGCGGAATTTGGCTATCTATAGCCAAAAGTTTCTGTCCGCAAATTCTTGAATGATTTTTTTCTCTGGATTGTTTCCTCTCTTATCCTCCATGCTTCATCAATCATCTTCTTTAATGGAAATATATATCCCATTGATGCTCAGGCAAGTCTTCTTCATTGTAAATTTGAATTTGAACATTTCTGTTCAATTTTCCTACAAAAGTGAAAATTAGCATCTTCCTATGAATAAAACAAATACTAGCCTTTATTATGCAATTAAATACATAAGAAAACATAGCATTACCAAAATTTAAGGTATGATTGTGGTCCAATCAGCCACACAAAAGTGAACGACCGAGGCCGCTGAGTCCGAGTCCCCGCCCTCTGCGCCGCCCGTATCTTCCAACTCACTCGCGAACTCGGCCACCGCACAGACGGCGAGACCATTGACTGGCTCCTTCGCCACATCGACCCCTCCCTCCTCTCCTCTGCCTCCGCCGGAGCTCCCACTACAGCCGCCACTCTGATCACTTCGTGTTCTTTGACGGCCAGTTCTTACTCTGTTACTGTGATGCCGGAAAATCAAGAAGTTTCGAGAAGGTGTGAAGAGGCGGCGGTGGAGGAGAAGTGCGAGCTTGATTTGTTTCCGACAGAAAGTGTGATTGCGAACATGTCGTTCACATCGTTACTAATGCAGTCGATGAATGAGGAGAGAGAGCAAGATCATCATCAACGACTTGTACAATGATCACTGTACATTCATAGTTGATCTTGTACATTCATTATAGTTCTTTCTTTGTGCTGAAATGGTGAATATGTGTGTGTGACTCGTAAGCCGTTAGATCAGGTAGCATAGTCTTAAAATTAGGGACATTCAGAGGAATTACACCACGTAGATCGAATTTGATTTTGTTTTTTGCCTGAAAACGTAGAATGTAATTGTTTCAATATTCTGAACCAGTTTCATATTGGGTTTTTTGGGTAGGGAAATTTTTACAATTATCATTGTAGTGATATGCAAACGTGACTAGTAAATGATTAGGTTGGAAAATGTTCTCCAAAAGTAACAACATGTAATGGAATTACTGCACATAGATTATTTCAAGTCTTTATTTTCATTTTCAATTTTATATTTTTCCTTCTCAACATTATTTTATCTTTATTTTGATCTAATAAAGAGACTAGGCATCTTAAACTAAACCCATATATGGGTCCGTTTGAATTATTATTATTATTTTTTTAAAATTTATTTTTAGAGTTTTATATTTCACTTAATCTAAGAGGTGTGGTGATAATTTTTTTTAGACAACACGATGAATGATATGATAGATGACAAAATTTTTATACTACAAGTAATTGTGGCAAAAACGAGAAGACCCCAACTTTTACCGTAGTATAAAAATTTTGGTAAGTAAAAGATATAGTTTGAAGATAACTTTAAAGAGATATGTGAAAAAATAGTTCTCAAAAAAATTTAGGATAAGCTAACACAAATGGTCCCTGAACCTTGAAAAAAAAAATAAAAAAAAATAAAAAATCTTCATTTGGTTTGAGATCAAACATACAAGGAGAGCATTTGGTATTAAAGCAGGTTTCACTCCTTGGGTTTGAGTTAGGAAAATGAGTACATGGAGAGTGACGTCGTCGGTCTTGGGCTTTTGGTATACAGTAAAGGTTTGTAATACCAAACAAGTGAAGAAGTTGTTTTATCCGAAACACCTTTAATTTGAGAAATCCATAACTCAAAAGTCATTAAAGGTGTGTTCGTTTGCTAAGAGTTTCAATTCTCGAGAATCTCAATCTCGAGAAGTATTTGAATTTTCAAGAGTTAAAAATTTGTTGTTCGGATGGATGTGAGAAAGATCCAAATAAGATATTGAGAGAATCTTAATTGTTTCTTTGCACAGAGATATCTTTGTTTGTGATTTGGAGTTGCAGAAACTTAAATGAGTTTGATTTACAAAGAGAGGCATCTGTTTATGTGGAGTAGAGTTGCAGAGTTGTGTTCGACTTCCATAGATTTTCATCGAGATGAATATATATACAGTTTTTTTGTAGTCAGGCCGGCTGCAAACGTGAAATTACGGTCGACACACGTGGAAGGCATTGGATGAGGCGGGCTGATCAAGGTAAAAAAAAAAAAAAAAAATTAAAACCTGCCAAATCACGTGGGCAAACACATCCCCTCTCCATTCTTCTTCTCTCTCTCCTCTCCTCTCCTCTCCAGCTGCGGACTCTTCTTCTCTCTCCCTCATCAGACCTCTCTGGCCCTCATCTCGATTCAAAGTATCACCGTGAAGGCTGCGACTCAGGCCGTTCTTCTCCTCTTCATTCTTCTTCTCTCTCTCCTCTCCCTCATCTCAGGCCATCCCTCAAATCCTGCGGAAGCTCCTCGCCAGCGAAGGCTCGTTGCCGGCGTTATGGTTCAAACTTTTGAATTCTCAGCCTCTAAGAAAAAGATCGGTTGTTTGGCTGTGTGTATTCTTCTTTATGAGTGCTGAAATCTAAATTAACACATGTATGTCTTTTTTTTACTCATTCAAAATTTATACAGAAAATAAGAACATTAAGATTGAGGAGGAGGACAGGCAGTTCCAATTTGGTTGCTAATTACTTGAATTATTTTCATAAAACAAACATTTTTATAGTAGAAGCAAGTTAATGGTATGGTCCCTTACCCTTTATCAAATGGAAACTGGGGTGTGCGCGGGTGGAGGGTAAAACCGCCAACCAACCCGCCCTTGATGGGGGGCTAATTTTCCTACACGCTAATCAATCTGCCTACCTCAGTTTTTTATATATGGTGGGTTTCAACCGACGGGTTAGGCGGATTGAGCGGGTGAATCATTTTTTTTATATTTATAAATACCTAAAGTTCCTAAAACCTTTTTAACAAGCAAAAACACCTCAAATTCGTATCTAACAGTGCAATTGTGTTATTTAGTAATTAAACTATAATCCAAACAATTCTTCCACTAGTAATAAACTAAAGTGCCAAAATAAATTACCTTACAACAATAAAAGCTACTAACTAAATACATAATAAAAAAGGTTCACTGTTATTAAAAAATCTTACAAACTAGCATATTATTTAAACTGAAAGAATATCATCAAACAAAATAAGTGCATATTCAAACTATCATAATAAATATCTCTAAAGAAATAAAAAATAGTAACTTGTATTCATATCCAATTAAGGGAAAATATAAGGAAGTAATAAAATTTATTTTATATAAATATATTATTTATTTATATATAATTATTTGGCGGATGGGGTCAGATTTAAGGCGGTTATCGCATCTATACCCGTAAAAAATTTATCAAATCCACCCAACCCAACTCATCTAACCATTGTAACGGTGGGTTGCAGATGGTGTCGGAGTTGGTGGGGTTGGGTTTGGCGGGTTTTTGAACACCCTTAGGTTGTGTTTGGTTGGGAGTCTTCCGCACGGGTTTGTGGTTTCACACCCCAAACCTTTGTTTGGCACTGGTGGGTTTGGGGTCTGCTACAGAAGGCGGTGGGTTGAGGGAGACGCCATTTGCTGGGTTTCGGTGACCTCTTCAGCGAATGGGTTTGGCATTTGAAACCCCGGTTTGCATTTTATAAATTTAGTTAATGACGAGCATGCCCTTCAGGTTTGCAGGCAACATTCCATATTTCCATCCCTATCCCACATATACAAAACCCACTGTTCGAAGGAAGAAGAAGAAGAAAAACCCTAGCCTCACAGCAGATCAATGGAAGAAGAAGAAAAGAAAAAAAGAAGAAGAGAAGAGATTTCTGATGCAGCGTCGGCGTCGGCGGCGGCGTCGTCGTCGTCGTCACGCCACTCCTCGTCGTTGTCGTCGTCGCCGCTGCTGAGAAGAAATGGCGTCTTCGTCGTGGCTGTCAGCCACTGTTATACTTGGCTTATATATATATATATATATATATATATATATATATATAAAAGATATTTATGATCAAAGATAGATATTTATCATATGCACAGTCAGTGGGTTTGCCTCGATTTTGTGGCTTATTTATGATCAAAGATAGATATTTATCATATGCACAGTGGGTTTGCCTCGATTTTGTGGCTTTTATATATATATATATATATAATATATTTCTGTTATATAATATATATTCTCAATTTTGTGACTTTTATATATATTCTCAATTTTGTGACTTATATATATAAAATAATGAAGGGTAATTTTGTAATCTCATAAATAAATGCTGTAATCCTGATGGTCCAACCAAACACAGGTCAGGCTTGTAGCCCAGTCATCTTAACCCTGAACCCCAACATTCCAAACAATGGTTTGGGGTTACAAAGTTTACAAACCCAAACCCTCCGACTAGACATTCCCAGGCTTGAGATTCCTAGCCCGCGTACCAAACGCAACCTTAGGTTTCATTGTTGGAGCCTAATTACAACCTTTGTTTTCTCTCCAAGGTGCCCAAAACGACTGGCTACCCTTCAAAACGACATTTTCACTTTTTAATGTGAAAAAAAAAAAGAAAAATTATCCCAGCTATTTCCGAGTTTTTTTTCCAAAATGACATTTTAAAAAAATATATATACCAGACTGACCTCCACCCAAAATATATACCACATCGACCCTCTGACCGGGCGAAAGGTATAAACCGCTATTAGAAACAGCGGTTCTTTAAAAGATACATAAACCGCTATTTGAAACAGCGGTTCTTTAGTGACCGTCTTAGCCTAGAAAACATCCTCATCTCACTGCAATCACAACATTCAATCCCTTGCACCATTGCATAATACAGTACCATCGCACAACAAACCCAAGCAACGATACACCCAAACTCACCATATCCACTCCCTTTGCAGTCCTCCTCCATTACCCACACCAATGAACTCAATTACTCCCCAATCGTACCATTGTTGAGACCCCAGCCACAGTAAACACCACAATAACCCCAAAACCCCTCTTCAGTCAAACCCAAACCCTCTAACCCATCTCACATCCCAATCAGCCACCCTTGCACCCAACCCCATCGTGTCAAATCCATATTTGCTTTAACAAACCCTTAAGACCACTTGAAACCCCAAACCGCAACCCAGCCCCAACCATTGGCACCCTTGGCACTACCGCAACCAGCATACAACAACCCCTATTGTTGGCTTGAGTTCGGGCCACCTCACGCAGCGAAGTGACCACTCTGGTGACCTTCCAGCAAGCCTCTAGCACCCACTGAAATGGAGCAACACCATCATCAAACCCTCAGAACCCACGACCACTGCTCCCCGGAACAATCCCAATCTCACCAGCGATCTTGACTTTGACCGGCGGCCCTCTCTTCTCGCGGCAACTCTTTCGGCAAGGTCTCCCTTCGTCGGCTCAATCCGGCGAGAAAGGTGGCAATGGGGATGGGGAAGATGGATTTTTGGTCATTAATGGCGGCAATGGGGTTTTTGGGGTTTTTTGAAATGTCACGAGGTGGTGGATCAAAAGGGGGTTTGATCCGGCGAGAATGGAGGAAAAATGTTCGAAAATGGCGGTTAACGGCGACCTCGTCGGAGAAGACGGTGGGTTTGGTCGGAGAAGAATCGTTTTCTTCGTCGGAGGAGATTTTGGGGACCACAGGCTTCTGTCGTGAAGTGAGGGGACCACTGACCCTTTTTTACTTTTTTACTTTAGCATAAACTGCTGTTACAAATAACGGATTATTGAGTAACCAAATAACCGCTATTTCAAACAGCAGTGTATTAGGTTTGACTCACTCATAGGGCGAGTATGGTATATATTTTTGGGTGTCAGTCTAGTATATATATTTTTTTTAAAAGTTCATTTTTGAAAAAAACTCGCTATTTCCTGCCCTAGCTTTCACTCATCCCCTCTGTTCTCTCTAGCGCACCGATTCGAATTTCTCCATTCGTGCTCCATTGAAGAAGACTAGCTCGGCAGTGGCTTTGTTCGAAGGTCGCCGTACCATCACCGAGGTAAACAAAGTTACATGAACAAAGAGACACCATTTGGTAAACAAAGTGGACCTTTGAAATTTCTTAATTGGTAACTCTGTACCTTTTGCTATTTATAAACCCAAGAAAGATAATACCTTTTCACATCAGGCCCGTGTGTAGCATGGGTACCTGACCTAGTGTATATATATGTGTGTGTGTGTGTGTGAGTTTTCGTATCTTTCCCTGTTTATGTTTTAAAGCAGTTTGATTCTACATGGATAGAATTTATAAAAAATAAAAAAATAAAAAATAACAAATAACAAATTGGGAGGAAAGCCTCACTCCATAGGCTTCATTTGATACTACATGGATATAATTTAAAAATATGGAGATTACGCGGTGGTGGTTTCTCTGTGGGGGAGGTTTTCCGGTGGAGAAGAGCAGGTGAACGTGAGGTTCCTGCTGTGTATACAGAAATAGATGTTGGGTTTCAATAATAGCGGTGCTCGGAGGAGCATATCATGGGCTTCAAGTAGAAGTAGATCAAGAGACATGTGGAGTGCCAATTGGCCGTGAATTTTCCTTTTTTTTTTTTTTTTTGTTAATGACTTGGCTGCAATTTTGTTACATTTACTTGGTTTGTCAAGTTATTTTTTTAGATTATTTTTTTTTGATATTGAATTGGCTGTAATTTGTTAATTTTGTTACATTTCGGATTTGTTTTAAATTGAGCTTGTTACATAGATGTGCTGAATTGCCAACCACTACTTCTTTGAGATTTAGTCGACTATTTTTTTTTCTCTGTTTCAACTTCTTTCAGTGTCGAGTCAATCATTATGTCCAACTTAAAGGGCTATACTACATAACATTTGCAATGCATTTTCAGTTTATTACATGTATATATTAGTCTGATTGGTAAATTTTTTTTTGTTTTTTTTTTGTTTTTTGTGTTAAGGATATAATTTATTTATTTATAAGAGTTGGTCATAGGGATTGGATCGGTTTAAATGTTGTTCTTGTTGTAGTGGTTGCTATCCATTGAAGGTATATGTAAGTTCAAGTGATAGAAAAGGGGGAAACTCATAAACTACGTTGTGCGAATACAAAACAACCGATGTACATAAATTTATTTATCCTCTAAACAAAGGTTGCTCATGTGTGCACTGATACAGTGATAGAAAGTGTCAGTAGTCTATAATGGAGAGGAGGGTGTGTTTCTGTGTTTTGGTGAATTATATATGAATATATGATATACCTATGCTATCATAAATGATTGAAATTTTGTGTGATTATAAAGAATAATGAAAGTTCTTTGGAAAATTTTTAAATTATTTTAGAAATGGAAGAGATTTTTTTTTTTCATATATTTTTTAGTCTTTTATTTACAGTTACGTAATAATTAATATATTTATTATATCATGGTTTAACTCTGGCTGATCACAGTTGAACCAAAAGACCCTTAACCTGGTCATTTTCACTGTCTGTTGAATGATTCGGTTTTTAAAATATTGCTTTTAGCCATCTAATGCTCATTGTTTTGACAATTGATAGTTTTAGAAGTGACACATCATTTGACGAGAGCTAGCAACTTCCTTGCTCTAGGTCACTTTCTTTTATTTTATTTTTTTAATTTTTTTAAATTTAGCAGACAGATAGCATTTCCAAATAAGGCTGTCTCTATTAGATTTGGTTTTTCATTGTAATTGCATTTGCTGTGATATTTGATCCCTTTAAGCCTATGTAAGATTTTGCTATCGCATGTTTCCTCTTTGATATATTTTGTTGGTCCCAATGGCTACTTTTAAAATTCTATGAAGGGGCTTCTACTAAACCATTGGTTTTCCAACTTATTTTTAGGAATTTGTTTGGTTTTCAGCTTTGCATGAGGAGTTGGCAATAACCAATAAAAAAGGCTGTGGAAGATCTTACATACATGGGCATGGAAGTAGCAGAAGAGGTCATGGTCAGAAAGATTGGGAAGAAGAGTAAGAAACACAAGAACGATGAGTCCCATACTATGGAAGCGACAATTGACTGTAGAGAAGCTACGCATAAGAGAGCAAATGATAGTGTCAACTTGAGCAAGGAAGAAAAGAAAAAGAAGAAGAAGAAGGAGAAGAAACATGGGCTTTGTGATGATATTGAATTCAATCTTAGGCAAAATGAGGCAAAAAATGTAAGGGATTATGTGGAAGTGGATATGGGTAACAATGATGAGAAGGATCGAAAGAAGAAGATGAAGAAGAGGAAATCAGAAGTTGATAAGAATGAGAAGGAATATGAGAAAGTCAAGAAGAAGGATAGGAGAATTAACAATGATCAGGAGGCTACTGAAATTAAAGAAGTTTCAAACAAGAAAACCCATGTGGGTGGAGAGGAGGACAATAGCCTGCAAACAAATGACAGGAAGGCTTTGGGGAGTGATTGTGAGCTGGAAGCAAGAAAAGAAAAGAAAGAGAGACATAAGAAGAATGAAAACAGAGATGGAGTTGATGCAATTAATTCTTTGCTGGAAATTGTTGAGGATAACGAAATGGGAAAAGATAAGGTAGCTAAAGGGAAAAAAGCCATCGAAAAGGAAGATGTTGCTGAACTGAAGAATGTGGAAGATGGTAATACAAAGAATATAAAGAAAAAAAAGAAGAGAGGAAAAAGGGAAAGGGAGGGCAGTGATGTTGAGGGAAAGAAGATAATTGCAGATGAAAATGAGGCTGTTCATACTACTGATCTTTCGAAAAATCCTAAATCTAAAGGAACATCTAAGAGAGTAAGGTTTTCTGGCCATGTGGAGGTTTTCCCTTCGTGTGATGGTCCAAGTATTGGGAAGAAAGATAAGGAAGATGACTTAGTTCGAGGTAAGCGGTTCTCGCCAAAAGAAGATGAGATGATTAAAGAGGCTGTTTTAAACTATATAGAGGCACATGACTTGGGTGAAGAAGGTCTAGACATGGTTCTCCACTGTAAATCTCACCCTATACTTAGGAACTGTTGGAAGGAAATAGGGACTGTCTTACCTCAGAGGCCTTATCAGAGCATATATTACCGAGCCCATATTTTGTTTGAAAGGGATGAGAGTCGGAAATGGACAACTGAAGAGTATGAAATAATCCGAAGGTACCATGAACGACATGGATCAGACTGGAAAATGTTGGCTGATGCTCTTGGCAAACATAGGTGGCATGTGAAGGATACATGGCGCAGAATAAAGCTGCCCAATAAGAAGAAAGGACATTGGTCCCAAGAGGAATACCAGACTTTATTTGATTTAGTGAATGCGGATCTGCGTATGAAGGCTTTTGAGGAAAAGAAATCCAAGCATGGCATGTTGCGAGACAATATCTGCTGGGAGGCCATTAGTGACAAGTTGTCCACTCGAATCAATGCAACGTGCTGCCAAAAGTGGTACAACCAATTAACATCATCTATGGTAGCTGAAGGTAAGTGGGATGACGTCGATGACTATCGCTTGCTGATGGAACTTTTTAGTTTGGATGCTTGCTGCATGGAAGATGTGGACTGGGACAATCTTCTTGAACATAGGTCTGGAGATGTATGTCGAAAGCGTTGGAACCAAATGGTCAAGCACATTGGTGAGAACGGAAGCAAGTCATTTGCTGAACAAGTTGAAATTCTCTCAGAGCGATATTGCCCAGAAATGCTTGAAGCAAGAGAAGCCTATGATAGCAAACCTGCAGTCCCCTGATTTGGCTTGGAATTGACTGAAGGACTGATCGCTCAGTTGTTATCCAGCTTGATGAAGTAAATTGCCCCCATTCCCCCCCACCCCTCCACCATCACCACCAAAAAAAAAAAAAAGAAAGAAAGAAAGAAAGAAAATAAAATCTGTTTTATTTAATGGATTTTATGTCACCCCTTTTTTGTTTTCACCATTTGTGAGTCCAAGTTAAAGATGAAATGATAGACTGTTTATTAGGGATGTTTGCCTATCAAATTCACATCTGTTATGGTTTTCCTTATGTTCTTTTTTGGGTTTTTGCTTTATTATTATTCATCTCTCTTTAGTCATCCTAATTGTTTTTAAGACGTCAAACTATCTTAAATGGGGAGAAAAGAATAAACTAATTATCCGTGTGGGTGTAACCCTCTGTTGGCTACTGTGGAGAATTTAACTCGTTTTTTATATGTTATGTGGAAAATGATCCTTTATGTATCTTATATTTTCTTCTCCTGGACATTTCTTTCCAGCATTCACTCCATTTTTCTCTCATAGGACATAGGGTCCAAATTCTTAAGAAAGGAAAATATTTTCTTATCAACACAGTCCTTAGGATGTTTTGGAAGACATGAATTTGCATTGTTCTATTCCTTCCAGAGTTCTAGTTGCTTTTTGTTTTGTTAGATCACTGATGTACATGTGATTTTGATCAATTTGACGAATCCGTATCTCTGGTAGGACCCTGGGAGCAATGCGGTCCTCTGGGATGTTTGAGTAACATTGATATGACATTTTCTAATCATTCTAATTTCATTTTGCATTGATAGATTGCTGATGTGAATGTGATTTACATCAAATCTGCACCTAATGACGGAATGGAATTTTAAGAATTACTTATACTTTCAGCAAATATTGAGTTTATATTGTGATATTAATTTAGTTCAAGTCTTCAATCATGTTCTTGGAAAAGTTAAAATGAGACATTGATTTATTTGGTAAATGGGCACATCTTAATTCTTCACCCTAATTTGTGGACTTTCAATAATATTCCTTCGGCATTTAGATAAAAGTTAGTGAAAATTAATCTTATTGAAACTTTCTATATCTGGAGTTTTACTGTCTACTATGAACAGTTGGTCAAGGTATGATACTATGATGGGATAAACTTCAGTATGATATGAAGGCAACACCATAATACTTAATCTTTTGGATGAACATATTCAATTGCAGAAAAAATGTATTAATTTTTCTGAAGCATGCAATCGTATTGATATTTCATGCTACTATCTTCTTATGAATTTTCGCTGGAAGATTGCCTCATATGTTTCTGCAGCAAGCATTTCAAGATATAGTATATGTACTTTCCAAAAGAGTAACAAAACATTTTTTGTTAGTTCTATTTGGAATTGAATATTAAGGAGAGCTGTAATGATCAAATTGTTCATTGACGTTATTGAATAATATATATGTACATATTAAATTTGTTTTTGGTTTTATTTATTTTAATTAAACTTGGAACCCATTTCTTCCCTGAGAATAAATATTTCCTTTTTTTTTTTTTTTCCTATCAGGGTTCAGAAAGAACAAATTCCAGCTTTCAATTTCTCTTATTGTGCATTTGTTTTCATTTTATAGTCGTAATGTTATCTTACTTATTGTAATGCGATTTGTATATTTATATAGCTCAACTCTTTACATTCCATTTTTATAGCTTTTGAGTAATTTATGTAGAAGCCCATCATTCCTGATTTTGTCAGGTTTATTTTTCTAAAGTGAGTTTAAAACATATTGGTATTTATTATTGTATTTTTGTAATTATAAATTTATAATGGTTACACAGTGGAAACTTGCATTCCCCATAAATCAAATGCGTGTTCAAATTGAGTTCATTTTTTCATTTCATTTTTTGCAGTTTATGATGCATTATAATTGTTTTTAATAATTGTTGGAAGAGAAAATTTGTTAGGTGGGTAATAATATGTTTCTGATTGTTGGGATAATCTGTTGTGAGGTGAGCTGGTGATTGCTTCTCAAGCTTCCACACCTATCTAATTAATCTTGAGATTTATGGGTTACTTTTTGGCAGCTGGGATTACTGCTATATTTGTTGGAATTTAATGCGTATTTCTTTTATTGGTTTTATATCAATTAATGGAAGCTGTTTTCTTATGGATTAATGTTATGCTATTGAACAAATAACAGGTGAGTCATTCTAGGATTGGTAAGATTTGTTTGAAACCGTTTGGGTGTGATGATGAAAAGCAAAACTTCTCAATTGTACACTTTCAATTTTTCAATGAGCAATCAGTGACGATAAATTCTCAGCCTCACTTACTTATCAGCGTATTAGGTCAATAAAGATGTTTGGAGTGTTTTCTAGCTTAATGTGTTTAGTTTTTGCCAACTGATTTATTTCTTTAGAGATGGTTATATATATACTTTTTATATTGAAGCTATGTATTGTTACTTGATCTAGGGTTTTTTATTTAGAGTGGCAATGTCAGCATAAATTGGTAGCGATCACATACACCACTATAGTTGGATTTTTTTAATGCTAACATTTATTAACATATAGCTTCAACTTGGATTGGATTTATTGATAGTTAGATTATTGTGGATCAATTTCTTTTACTCATTTCTACTATTATTTGTTTATTCTTTTAGTTTATCCCCTTCCCATCTTTACATGGTGCATCATGGTGAATACTGTTGTCTCATAAACAAGACTTTCATCTTTACTGCAGGTGTTTTGGGATATTGCCTAACATGGGTGATCAGAAAAAACATAGAGTTCTGATGGTGTCTGATATTTTCTACCCTAATTTTGGTGGTGTGGAGAATCACATTTATTATCTATCACAGTGCTTGCTGAAGCTTGGTCACAAGGTCAGAGTATGGCATTCTGTTTGTAGGTTCGACTCCTTTCTTGCTAGCCCTATGTACACTTTTCACCATCAGTACACAGCCTTTTATATTGTGTTTGTTGGAGAGAAACAGGGAGAAGAGAAAAGGTGATTTGAAAATGGTCTCTCAATTGGTTGGGCAGGGAACAGGAAGGAAAAGAAATTGGAGAGAGACTTCTAGGGAAATGTTTTTGGGCTATCTCTGAAATTTGAGGAATTTGGAAGGAATCTGCTTTACTCCATTTTTTCCCCTAGAAAGCTTTTCATTTATTGATTTAAATTGTCAAAATAACAATTTTCTTCTCAGATTTTTTCTTCCTAAAATTCTGTTCTCAAATGATGCTTTAGAATTAGTATGTTAGATTTTATTTGCTTGTTATTCTTTGAAACCAAGTGTAAGGTTAGCATAGTTGTTAGAGAGTTAGCTACAAGTTGTTAGGAGTAGTTAGATTGCTAGAATCTCTATAGATACCCGTCTAGTTGTTAGACAGAGAATTTTTAAATCATTTGTATAATTTAAGATCTAGAAGATCTAAAAACAGAGCTTTATGCTCCTGCACCGCTGTTTTACTCCCTTTCTTTGTAATTTTAGCAGTGTTCTTAAGATTATATGCAAATTCTCGTGATTTTTTGTGATTCCAATTTTGATCTACATCACTTGGTGTCAGAGATCATGAGAATTTGCATTAAATCTGAAGAACAATGCTGAAATTACAAAGAAATGCTGTAAAACAGCAAGTACAGGAGCTTAAAAGTTATGTTTCTAGATTTTCTAGATCTTAAAATTATACAAATGATTCAATGATTCAATAATTCTCTTTCTCTAACAACTAGACAGGTTATTTATAGAGATTCTAACAATCTAACGACTCCTAACTTATTTATAGAGATTCTAACAATCTAATGACTCCTAACAACGTGTAACTAACTCTCTAATAGCTATATACTAACCTTACACTTGGTTACAAAGAGTAAAATAACAAGCAATGAAGCAAATGAAATCTAACATACTAATACTACAGCATCATACTCCTCCTCTTTAAAGAAACTTGCCCTTAAGTTATAGACTTATAGTAGCAATCAAGGTTAGACAATCTAGGAGCTTATAGAGTCTTCTCCAAAATTAGAAGAGCAACTTGAGTGAAGAAAGAAGGTTGTGATAGAAACCAACCAACTTGGGGATGTAAATGAAAAGGCACCACTATAAAGCCCAACTATATGGTTGGGACTAGAGTTGGTTTAAACAACGGATGAGCAAGCATCCAAAACTGACTTGGAAGAGTTGGTATAGTAGACAATTCCATCAAATCTTACATTTCTTTTTCGATGTCCGGCATCTTTATAGGCAAACTATTCTTCACTTGAGAAGAACCATGTCCAGATTATAGGATCTGTCCTCACTGTATGTCCCACAAAAAAAATTTCTATTCTTCATTTAGTTCATCATAGATTGGTTGTATTTCTTCAAAA
Organism: Hamamelis virginiana; assembly: GCA_017140935.1. NCBI lineage: Eukaryota > Viridiplantae > Streptophyta > Magnoliopsida > Saxifragales > Hamamelidaceae > Hamamelis > Hamamelis virginiana. The sequence goes on along the minus strand of JAESVK010000152.1, from coordinate 1,803,749 downwards.
CCGTCCACACATGACTGTAATATGTCACCAATAGCACCAAAACATCCATGTCCAGCCACTGATACGAGGGGGATTAAGGCATGTTTAAATCCATTTTCTTGGGCTTCTTGATTGAAGCTTTCGAAGGCAAGTTGGGTAAGAGGCTTAAAAGTCACCATTCCTTCTTGGGCTGCAACATTTATTCTCTCAACCACTCTTATAGTTCTTCATCAAATTCCTCACCCAAAGGTTGATAAAAATGGGTTGAACTTCCTCAAAATTGTTTCCAATTTTCTCATTTAAGAAGTGCTCGTAAATTGGCTTCTCATTTAAATTACTACCCACTTCTTCATCATAAATTGACAAATCATATTACTCGTCCATCTCCTCCTTTTCAACACACTCAAATACTCCATCTTGAGACTGTCCTCCACCTTCATAACAAAGTGTAAAACAATATGCAAATGAAATCTGACTTGCTAATTCTGCTGCATCATTAAACAAAAGAATATCTTAAAATTGCCTTATTTTCTTTTATGTTTCTCCCCAGCATTGTCTTTTCTTTTGTATCATATCTCACGAAGCAAATGGAATGTATAGTCTATCGTCTACCTAACAGATGTGGCAGTTTTCTCTTCCACTGTACTTTCAGTTATTATGGTTACAAAGACTTTTGATTATATGATTGTTCAGGTGGTGGTTATGACTCATGCTTATGGACATCGTTCCGGGGTGAGATATAAGACAGGTGGCCTGATAGTCTACTATGTACCATGCAGACCATATCTTATGCAGAACACATTACCCACATTTTATGGGACACTTCCAATAGTAAGGACAATCCTTATTTGGGAAAGGATATTGTTAGTGCATGGACATCAGGCCTTCTCAACTCTGTCATGAAGCTTTGATGCATGCGCGAACTATGGGATATGTGAGTCAAACCATTTGTGTTTCTCATACAAGTAAGGAAAACACAGTACTAAGGTCAGGATTGCCAGCAGAAAAAGTCTTTGTAATACCAAATGCTGTGGACACGGCTATGTTTAAGCCTGCCCCACATCGACTCAGCAGTAATGAAATCATTATCATTGTGATAAGTAGATTGGTTTATCGGAAAGGTGCAGATTTGCCTGTTGAAGTCATTCCTGAAGTATGCCGCTTGTATCCCAATGTAAGTTATTTAGACCAATCGTGCCTATCGATTTTGATTCATATGCCATTATTTGTTTCTTTTCCTTCCATAAAGTCGGATTAGCAAGTGTATCTCAAATGTGGGTGGTTGGTCATTGCTTCTCTAATCTCTATGAGCAATTAACAAAGGTACCATCTGTCAGACAAAATAGATAAAGCATCCTTAGCGGCAAGGCCTCATCATTAGAATGATTTATCGATGGCATCCAATCGGATCTTTTGCATGTAGGATAATGTGCCTATCAACTCGTCATTATATTCCTCAATACATTTGATACCAAAGGGTACTGATTGATATATAGTTTGGTGATTTCGAACTGAAATAGTTCATTGGGTTGTTTACTGACATATAATTATTATCATCCATATTTGTAGTATTATTAGTACATTTACCTACATATTGAGATATCAAGTGTTATGGTTGACACATTTTTCTTTTTTCCTTTTTTGCAATTTTCTATGCTGTGCAGTATATTATATCAATTAATGCTATAATTTTGTAATTGATTTTTGATGTGTCAATGTTAGCAGTTGATTCAGAACTAATATTTGTATTTCCATTGGTGTATTGCCACAACATTTACAATAAGAATCTCAGGAATTTTGACCCATGGTAGTAAGAAGGATGTGTTTAACATTTCTATGGGGTAGTAATTGAATTCTGTTTATCATTTATTTTTTTGGATTCCCGTGCTTGTATTATACATGCTCGAATCTAGGGGGTGGCAATTTGTGTTAACAGGTCGGATTGAGACATGTGCTTGATATAGGAGGCATCTTACATTACATCTTGGGTTTCTTATAAAACCACCATTTTATCCCAACAAGTATTTTAACAATAATACATTGAACATGTTAATGGTTCAACATGAGGCTACACGGGTTGACCCGAACACGACACGTTTTATTAAACAGGTTGACCTGATTATGACCTGAACGTGATTATGATTAATCCTAACCCACTAACTTTGTGTTAGGTTTGTGTCGTGTTAGCAGGTTGTGTCGCATTTGCCACCCCTACTCAAATCGACCACCTTTTCCTTCAAAACGTGACATATTCATATGGGTTAATTTTATTTTCCTATATTATGAGTTCTATCTTTGTATTAAAGTCTATTTTGTTGTTTCTTGGAGTTTGATTGACAAAATCACATTTTCTGTAATGATTCACAAATGTTTATATTTATTTCTGTATCAACACTGACATCGAGTCATTGATGTATTTATCAATATTTTTGTATTTTGAGATTTTGACAGTCATTAACATTGACATTTAAAACCTGGAGACAAGGCCTAACTACTTTAAGTGAGATGTTGCCCCTGCCAGGCCTAGGGTTAATTGCAGTGCAACTTTTTCCTTTTCCTTTTTAAAGAACATTCTTGTATGGAAAAGGTTATTGTATGAAGGGTAGTTTAACGTGCAACGCTATGGAATTGTAATTATTAACATTTCTCTCTAATTATGCTGCATTCAATAATCTCATTTAGTAATACTTGTTAAGGTTCGTTTCATTGTTGGAGGCGATGGGCCTAAACGAGTGCGTCTGGAAGAGATGAGGGAAATGCACTCTCTTCAAGATAGAGTTGAAATGCTGGGCGCTGTTCCACATGCTCGAGTACAGTCTGTACTAATTTCTGGCCATATATTCTTAAACAGGTACAGAAGTACATACATATTTGGTATGTCTTATTTCTTTATTTCATTTATAGACACAAGGTTTATATTTTTTGTTATTATTTTTTTCAGCTCGACCAACTCTCTTGAAATTTTGATTCTTTGTAAAATTCTAAACATGCTTGATCATTTTATATTTACAAGTGACTAAGGAGCATTTTAGACATCTTTTTTAAATGAATTCAAATATAATGATGGTAGAGATTAGATAACTAGTGATATCTCTCTACTTTCACTAATGATGCTGATGAGGATGATTATAAAAGGTCCTGATTTCTGTAGTAATGAAGCTCATACCAAAAGTACAGTTGCATGGTATTCACAATGGTACTTGGGCCTTTAGTTTGAAGTAAGCTTCTCATTTGCTTTGAAGATTACTAATAGCACGTTTTCTTTCATGTGAGCAATAGAATGAATGGCAACTTTCTTAGTGCCAAAATTGGCAAAATTTTGGATAGTGTTGCCTACATTTGTAGGTTTCCTTTGACATTGGTCTCCTCATCAACGTATGATTAGAAAATTCAGATATTTGATTGTCAATGTCATTGTCAATATTGTTTACCTCAAAGCATGTATTTATCTGTTTATATGATTATATAGAGTTCACATGGTTGTGAGGTGATTTAGAACTGCCTAGCCCTGAGGTTTGCCTCAATAATGCTTATAGAACCTTCAGTACAGATGATACTTTGATAGATCTTCGTGTAGCTGCATGATGCATGTAATTATGTAAACTTATGCAAATATTTTAGGTATGCACATTATTTGTCCTAGTGTTCTGTCGTCCCATGGGATTGAGAAATCTTAGTTATTCTTTGATATTTGTAGCCGATTTTATTTTATTCCCTGTTTCTTTTTTTGGCAGTTCTTTAACGGAAGCATTTTGCATAGCCATATTGGAGGCTGCTAGTTCTGGATTGTTAACAGTCAGTACACGTGTAGGAGGTGTCCCAGAGGCATGCATCACGAGATGTTTTATCTCAACCTGGTTAATTTTATAATTTTTGCCTGTTTCTAATTCTATGTTACACGGACTCTTCACTTCACCTCAAAGTACCGGCACCCGATCCTTGGACAAGGATAAGGGTACTCTTGCCGGATACTTCAAAATAGTGGAAAATCTTCAGAAAATAGACGTATCCGACACTTGGACATGTACCCGCACCCGACAATTGTACCCGAGTCTAGGTAACATAGGTTTCTATTAAACAAACTAATTATAGATGTGATCTGTTTGCTGGAATGATTGCATTTTCAGGAATTCTTCTTAGATAGTAATTTAGCTTGCTTATTTGTTTTCTTTCACTTCTGTCAAATCAGGTTCTACCAGATGACCTGATTGTACTCGCGGAACCAGATCCTAGTGATATGGTACAAGCGATAAAAAAGGTAATATCCATACTTCCCATGATTGACCCACAAGTTATGCATCTTCGTGTGAGTGTATTCTTGAGTGGCTGCATTTTTTTGAACTTCAAAGTTTGAAAACTTGTAGGCTTGTACAGTGCTAAAAAATATTTCTTACATTTGCTGTCAGATGAAACAACTGTACAGTTGGCATGACGTTGCCAAAAGGACAGATTGTATATGACCGTGCTTTGAGATGCTCCAATCAGAATCTTTTAGAAAGACTCGCGCGGTATGCTATTGATAGTTTTTTTCTGATTGGATGCTAATGGAAATGTTTTGTTCCAGCTGCTCGTGCCTGGTCTTTATGACCCAGCAACAAGTCATTAAAATGATTTCATTGTGCAATCAGTGTCAATTATCTTTTATGTGATCCACATTTTTTTTCCCCCAAGTCTGTGATTGTTCTGAAACTTAGTTCTGTGACCAAACAAGTCCGTATTTAAAATTCTTCAGTGTGTGAAGGTGAAGAAATAAATTTTATTTATATCATTAACGGTTTAAGGTAGCTTGGGTAGTGTTCGGTCATTAATTTGATTTTTTTTTTCTTTTTTCATTTTTTTTTTTTTTTCTTCTTCTTTATTATTATTATTTTTATTTTTTTTTTCTGGAGTAATAGGGTTTTGGCTAGATGGGTGTCAATGTGTTTGTGAGTGGAGTTCTATGAACGTTTGCCTTCAGTACTCTCAAGGACGAAACTCTCAAGGACAAAACGAACACGTTTCTGACATTCAAATCCAACTTTTTTCCATACATGTGGACCTGGAGAGTGAAGAGTAAATGTGTGTCCTTATGGCACACATTAAGAAAAGCTAATTAAAAGAGCTGGATTTATCAGTCAGGACGGGCAAATATCAGTAGCATATTTAATGTTTACATCATGAACAAATTGAGAAAATCTTTGTGGTTTCTTACAACTTCATTTGTGTATTAGGTACCTCTCGTGTGGTGCTTGGGCAGGCAAGCTTTTTTGCTTGGTTATGATCATTGATTTTTTGCTATGGCATATATTGCGACTGTGGCAGGTATGTATTCTAATTTATATGTTGGGTGATCTTCCGGTGTTCCATGCTTTTCAAGCGGTAATCTGTTTTTTTTTTTTTTTGTCTCGTTTTTTTTTTTTTTTTTGGGATCTTCTATTAGCCTGCAGAGGGCATCGAGGAGGTTCCTGATATTGTTCTTCCCAATCATCATGGAAAGATTTTCCAGGAAATCAATGATGACCAGAGGTGATTTTCTGGTGTTGAGGATGTACCTGATATTGTTCTTCCCAATCATCATGGAAAGATTTTCCTAGAAATCAACTATGACCAAAGGTGATTTTCTGGTGTTTGAGAAGTTCCCTTTGGTTTACCAGACTAATCATTTACAGTTTTTGAGTGTTTTGGTTTATTGCATCCGATGTATGTATATTGTACCAATCCAAGATTTTGAACAGAGTTTTGAAGATAAATTTGTGTACTCTTTATTCTCCCACTTGCATTATAAGCTCTTGCTGTCATGCTGTTTGACTGACATTTTGAAGAACAAAAAAGTTATTCTGACATTTTTAAAAAACGGAGTGTTGGATCACCGTGATTTTTTGCAGACATGACTTTCATAGGAGGGGAATCTAATCTAACGGTCAATTTTTCAAGTTATACTCCCCAACTGAGGTCACCTGATGCAACGTATGATATATGTATATAGAGTCCCGTTCCTGTGAAGATTTCTTTATATGAGGACTTTGCCTTTTGGCCAATGTAAAATAGGTATTTTGAAAAACCGACCGTTGGATTTAGTATTCTTCCAATGTATGACAGGCATTCTAAAAATCACAGTGATTGGACCACCGGTTTCTTAAATACAGACTGTTAAGCATTATATAGGTACTTAATTGTTCATGGTCTGTATTTAAGAAACCAGTGGTCCGATCACTGTAATTTTGGGCATGCTTGTCATACATAGGAGGAAGAATACTAAATCCAATGGTATGTTTTTCAAAATACTCATTTTACATTAGCTAAAAGGCCAAGTCCTCATATAAGGAAGTCCTCACTGGAACAGAACCATATATACACACACACACACACACACACACATACATACATACAAGGCTGTCACATATTTGCGTAAGATGACCTTTATAGGGCCAAATGCAAATAATATTTTGAAAAAGTGATCGTTGGATTAGATAAACTGCTTATGAATTTCATGCTCGCCAAAAATCATAGTGATTCAATGGTTAGTTTCTAAAAAGCTAATTGGGAAAAACTGGTGACATTTTAAAGAACAAAAAAAATCAAAATCTTTCACGGTAACATTGTTCAAAAATTGAATATTGGATCACTGTGATTTTTGGCGGATATAAATTTGTAAGTAATTCATATAATCCAAAGGTTAGTTTTTCAAAATATTATGAACATTTGGTCTTATAGAGGCCAACTTATGAAAAGTTGTTTAAGGTGCGCTTTATAATATAAGTCCTATATATATATATATATATATATATAGAAATGATCCATTGGGGTCTATATCTTATTTGGATAAATATGGTCTACTTTTCATTGGGATAGTTGGGATAGGTATTTTGAAAAATCGACCGTTAGATTAGATACTCCTGTTACGTATGTCATGTATGCCAAAAATCACAGTGATCCAACGGTTGGTTTATGAGAAAACTGATTGTGAAAAAAATTGACATTTTATTGTTCTATAAGTGTCAGTTTTTTTCACAGTCAGTTTTCTCAAAAACCAACTGTTGGATCACTGTGATTTTTGGCAGACATGACATACGTAACAGGAGTATCTAATCCAACGGTTGATTTGTCAATATAATGTTTTGAATTGCCAGTTATCTAAGTAAACAAAACAGCAAAATAAAAGTTACAGCTGTAGAGAGACAGAGAGATCGAGAAAGAAAGAAAGATAAAAATAGAGAGAGCGACTTATCGGTGATGATGGAGAGAAGAACGACCGGCGATGATGGCTATTTCGGCAATGGACGGTGACAAGGGCAGCGAGGCGAGGCGAGGCGAGGCGGCTGTTCAAACTTCAAAACCTAAATGAAACTATACAATGAAAGACTTTATACTTGAAGAGTTGAAGCCTGAAGCCTTGGGACTTTATATTTTAAAATGAGGTATAGGTTTCAGTCGGTTCGGTGAGCGTTGGTGCAGGAAAAGTCTTACCGAGAACTGGCCGAAATTCACCCGTTTGGTAAGTTTGAAAACCAAACAAACCAATTACTTTTTAAAAACCGTTCAACTTTGGCCCAATTGGTTTGATTTGGTTTGGTTCGGTCCGTCGGTTTTGGTTGGTTATTGACCACCCATAAGAGAGAGAGAGATCAGATAGAGACATGGAAGGTGTAAGAGAGAGAAAGAGAGAGAGATCAAATGGAGAAAGAGAGAGCATGAGAGAGAGAGAGAGAAACGTTACCTGACGGTGATCACTGGCGAGATCGAACGACAACGGTGGGGTGACTCTGGGCAGAGAGAAAAGGGAGAGGAGAGAGAAGATTGTGCAAATTGGGCAGAAGATAAGGCGGTTTTTTTTTTTTTTTTTGAAAAACGTGATTGATCTCTGCCGTTTACTCAATCGAACGGTGCATATGACATGACCGAATTTAATTTTTTTTGGCCATAAAATAGAAAATTTTAATATATATATATATGAGAAACGATCCATTGCAGTCCGGACTGCACGGCCATTTGGCCGTGTTCCGGTGGTCGATTCCAAATTCCGACCGTTGGATATGATGCTCACCCTCTGCATGCCATGCCTGCAAAAAATCATGTCGATCTGACGATTGGAATTTTGTAAAACCAGCCTTAAGCACAAATGAAATTTATACACAGTCTTTGGTAATTTCAGCGTGCTTAAGGCTGGTTTAACAAAATTTCAGCCGTCGGATTAGCATGATTTTTTGTAAGCGTGGCATGTAGGGGGTAAGCATCATATCCAATGATTGGAATTTGGAACCGACCACCAAAACACGGCCAAATGGCCGTGCAGTCCACTGCAGTCCGGACTACAATGGATCGTTTCTCTCTCTCTCTCTCTCTCTCTCTATATATATATATATATATATATATATATATATATATATATAGTCGTGATAGCATCAGGTGACCAATTCCATCCGTCCGATTTAAATGTAAGGTTGAGATTATAAAGGGATTAAATTCCTGCACGCGGTCTGTGCCCGACCTGATTCAGCCCGATTTGTCTCCATAACTTGGATATTAATTTTTGGCGCCATTTCTCCCTCCTCAATCACTCCTCCTCTTCTTCGTATCTCTCATCTTTCCCATTAACCCATCCCATCTCGTGAATCACTCATCTTCTTCTCCGTATCTCTCCTCTTTCCCATTAACGCATACCATCTCGCCAATACCAATGTAGTTGAACCTAATACTCCCAGTCACTGAAACCTCTCTTCTCCTAAATGAAACCATAGCTCTCCCCTCTCTCATATGGAATCGAATTTGCAAATCAATAAAGTTTTGACGCGTATCTTGCTTCCGATATCAGTTTTTGACATAGTTCAAGCAGATCTCAGTAAAAATTATTATTACAATAACTGTACCATTTTAGACATTTGGGCAAGTTCAGCAAAACCATTCGCGCAGTTTCAACTTGCGCCAAACCATTGACGTATCTTGCGCGGATCCCCTCTCAAAACGGTGCTTTTAGATGTGCGCGTTGTTGCTTCGTGCAACTCCAACCAGTGCAAAGACATTGGCACAACTTCATCTTCATTTTGCGTAAAGCCTTTGGACCCTGACCCCGCAACTTCAAATTGCGCAAATCCCTTGGCGCAACTTCATCTTGCGCAAAACCCTTTGGCGCAACTTCAACTTGCGCAAAGCTAAACGGTACCGTTTTGGATAGATTTTGGAAAATATCCAGTATAAGCATTCGGGCAACTCTTTAAATAATTGTTTGGAAACCCAAAATGAACATTAAAAAATTTAAAAGAAAATAAATTTAATTGCAAATACAAAGTCTTAAAATTGCAAATAGAGAGTTTGCGAGGGTGCCTGAGCTACAGTTTCTAGGTTTCACTCGCAGCAGCTTCTTGCGATTGGGTTTTTGGCATGGAGGAGTGGGAGAGCAATTGTGGGGAGGGAAAATGAAACGATCGAATGGATTTTGTTTAATTTCAGATTGAAATAGGATAGCCGGGTCGGATTTCATTTACTAAAAGATCCGCGTGTTTTGTTGGTTAAAGGCTGCTATATGTGTGTGTGTGTGTGTGTGTGTATATATATATATATATATATATATATATATATATATATATATATATATATATATATATAAGCGATCCTGTTAGGACGTCCTTACATTCGTTATTGTAAGGACGTCCCTTTTGAAAGCCATATGAATGGTATTTTGAAAAACCGACTGTTGGATTAGATAATCTTCTTATAAATGTAATATCTGCCAAAAATCACAGTGATCTGATAATCGGTTTTCAAAATACAGTCCGTGAACCACTTTGACAGTATTTACCATTGGATGCTATCAAAGTTGTTTAAATGTTTGTATTTGAATAACTAATCGTTGGATCATTATGATTTTTGGCAGACATGACATATATATAAAGATTATCTAATCTAACGGTTGATTTTTCAAAAATACAACTCTTAGTGAAAATGTCCTTACGATAAGAGTGTAAGGACATCCTTATAGGATCAGTTCTCTCTCTCTCTAATTAGTTTCTTTCTTTATTTTTCAATTTTTTTCTCTGTTTTATGGTACCATTTATTTCAAGGTCACACCTTGACTATTGTTATCCGTGACTTAACTAGGGACATGGATAAATAAATAAATAAATAAAGAAAGAAAAAAGGAGAGTTTGATAAAAAAAAAAAAAAAGAATAAAAAAGGGAAAGGATTCTATTCATGTCGAATTATGGGGTTTTATGTTTTGGGAATGTGAGAATGGCATTAACATCTAATGATAAAATATGTTTATTCTTGGGCTTGAATTTTCATAAAGATACCTATTTTTATTATAAATCTATTAACTCTCTAAAAGTGCGACAATCAAGTTCAAAAAAATGCATGCCCTTAGGGTTTCATCAATTTCAAAATGCAGTTTCTTTGTTAATTAGTATCCATAAGCAGTGCAACAATCTAGTTTGGAACTATATATGCAAGTTAGCATTGCAATCACAAAAATGCATATAATTAATTGGATGACCAGAGAGGGATATTTAATTTTTTATGTATGCAACAAAATTATAAAAAGTAATTAAATATGAATGTAAGGTTTCCCTGAAATTTTCTTTCAAGCATTACAAGGCTTCATGATTTCTTGGTTTTTATCATTAATAAGCATAAAGAGTGCTAATAATTAACATATTGCTATTTTTATCATCTCAATCAGAGTTTTTTCAAAAATAATCTTTTAGGAAAAAATTATTTCATATCTGACCTTCTCTTCAAAATATTATTTCACATCTAATCTCTTTGACCAAGTCAACCATCACATGTCCATGTAAAATTTAAAAAAAAAAAAAAAAAAAAAAAAACAAAAACTGTGGTTCTTTGTTTTGTTTTTTTGTTTAATTTTTCTACTCACTTTTTCTTGTATATTATATAATGATATATTAGAATTTTCTAAACTTGCCAAAAGAGGGGTGCCATTTTAATTTTTATTATATATATAAAAAATTGACCGTTTGATTGGATAAATTGCTTATGAATTTCATGTTCACAAAAAATCACAGTGATCAAACGGTTGGTTTCTGAAAAAAAAAAAAATCAATTGAAAAAATTTGACCGTTCGATTAGATAAATTATAAAACATGTAATCAATTACATCGTATATTTTAAAACACTGACCGTTCGAATATATAAATTGCTTACGAATTTTATGTGCACAAAAAATCACAGTGATCAAATAGTTGTTTCTGAAAAAATCAATTGGAAAAATTTGTGACTTTTTTGTTGTTTAAAATACCACTACTTTTTCAATTGATTTTTTCAGAAACTAGCCATTGGATAACTGAGATTTTTTGTGAATATGAAATCGGTAAGCAATTTAACTAATCGAATGGTCAGTTTTTTAAAATATATTCTGTAATATATTGATTATATGTTCTATAATTTATCTAATCGAACGGTCAAATTTTCCAATTGATTTTTTTTTCAGAAACCAATTGTTTGATCACTGTGATTTTTGTGAATATGAAATTCGAAAATAATTTATCTAATTGAATGGTAAGTTTTATATATATATACAATAAAAAATAAAATGGCAACCCTCTTTGGAAAGTTTAGAAAATTCTAATATATCATTTCATAATATACAAGAAAAAATTAGAAGGAATTTTTTTTTATTATATATATAAATGAATAACCGCTACTACCAGCAATTTTTAATTTTATAATGACGCGTGGCAGTTGACTTGGTCAACAATGTTAGATGTAGAATAATTTTTTTAAGGAGGTCAGACATGGAATAATATTTTCCTAAAATGTCACTTTTGAAAAAACCTCACTCGGTCAAATCCATCATATCAATATAGAAAATATAGTAATTTACACACATGTTCGATTATCACATGAGTTGTCATATTAACAAAATAAGTAAATTAATGTGATAACTTACATGATAATTTGAGTAATATAATGATTCAGAGATTAAATTTCAGGTTACATTTTTTAAATCGTCTAAGGTGATAGATAGAATGTTACGAAAGCAAAAAATTTATGCACGTGAAAATAGAAGATCTATCATGCTGCCACATCAAATAATTTTTAAAAAATAATCTAAAATTGTCATATATATATATAAAGCCAACACTAAAGTTTGATATGCTCACATATATTTTTTCATAATTACCCTTTACAAGAAAATAATATTTACAATTATTTAAAATGATAAATTTACAAAAACAAAAGGGTATATATAAAATTTCAACACACTCACTACTTTTATAACTACTCTATTTTATTTCTCACTCTAATCATTTAAAAATTATTTTTTTAAAATTCATATTTTAATATATATTTTTTTCAATTTTTTTAAAATATATTTTTTATTCCACAGAGGGGTGTGCAAAAACCTGTCCAACTCGCCGTACCCGCCCGACCCCAACCGAATCAACCCACAACCCGCGGTTTTACATCTCATGGCGGGTGGGATCAGGTGGATGAGATAGAAATTCTATGAGTCGGGTTGGTTGGTGGGTTTCAATACCAAAACTCGCTCAAGACCCACCACCCACCACCCGCCAACATTTATATATAAATATATTTATATATATAGATAATAAATTTACATAAAATGATTTAAGATACTTGTTATAATTTTTTTTTTTAAAATACATGTTAGCAAAGTTAGAAAGTAGAAACCATAAAGGCCAAAAGCAAAATACATGCTATAAATTTATAGCTATTTCTTTGTCATCTAATTGTTCCGTAAAATGTTGGATAGATCCTCCAAAGCATTCAAAAATTATGTTATAAAGTGGTGATGTGTTTGTTCTTCATCATATATATTCAATGTTCAAATGCAAGTGGAATCATATCGATCTACACATGAGATGTCACTCTTTCTATTTTGTTTATTATCTTTTCCGATTGATAAGCATTCTTCATCCCTTTTGCTTAGGGAGTTCCTGTAAATTTTGAGCAGAATTTCATTCCAATATTGTCAAATATACTCACCATATTTTATATAAATGTGCTCCCCTAATTCTTTTTTCTTATTTATATTAATATGTATATACTTTCAATTTATGTGCCTTACATCAGTTATCTAATTTTCATATTTATATTTTCAATAGTTTATGGATGAGTCCCGTGAGAATTATAGTTTTATCATTAAAGAACACAAAATTGTATTGTTAGATATGAATTTGATGTGTCTTTGCTTGTTAGATATTGATTGACCCGCCCAATTCACCCACCCGCAAGTTGAAATCTGCCAATTTTTTCAATCAACCTGCCGATTATTAAGGTGTGCGGGTCGATTGGCGGTTGGAAGGATTAGCCACCCGCCAATGACGGGTTGGTTGGCAGTTTTACCCTCCATCCGCTCCCAACGGGTCCGCGCACACCCCTAAATTTCCACATACGCATTGCGTGTGCTATGAGTCTACATGACTTAAAATATGCCAAACTAAGAAACATTCATGTGTTGGAATTGGCCAGGGAGTTATTAAAATGAATAAATGTGTGAATGGGATATTAATTGCAGCCCAGCCAAGGCCTTGTCAACACCAACCCACACACACTCATTTCTCCACGTACACAACACAAAGGTTCAAAGGAAAAAAGTGTACACCCTCCTAAGGAGTACATCTCTCTACTTTTCTAGCCGTTGGATTCTATTATAAACTTGCCTAAGTTTGATCCAATGGTGTCATCTTAAGGAGCATGTACTCCTCAGGCTGACGTCACTATTGGCGTTACAAAAGAAGCAATTATAATTTCACTGCATATCTGTCCAGGAAGCAGAAGTGGACATATATACATACATATTATGTTACAAAAAGGAAAATTGTTGCCGGAGTGAAAACAAATTTTGAAGCCATCCTAGCATTAATTAACAGTGACCTTTTCACAGTCCGACACTGGATTTGAATGAAAGTGCAAAGTAATAAAAGAAGAAGTCTAATATCACACCTTTTATATCTAAATTTATAGTTAAATATGACATCATTTTGAAAGGATTGAAATTCTATTTAATTATGAGATTCAAAGAGTTTTTCAAATTAAATAATAATCATGCCGTTAATTATGTACCCTCAAAGAGTTTTTGATCCAATGATAGAATAAGCTTTTCGTGATTGTCCCGCTTTATGATAAAGAATTAAATATTTTCTTGAAAAAAAAAAATGATACTTGAAATTTAAGACAGGGATAAACTTTACATGCGTGTCCCATCTCATGTCAGAGAGTTAAATATTGCCAAAAATAACAAAAAATAGAACATTTTTTTGGGTAATATAACTATATAAGTCACTCAACATTAACATCTCTCTCTCTCTTTCTCTCTCTCTCTCATAACTTCCATTTAATCCTGAAAACCAACCTTTTCATTGCTTCTCTTATACTATGTGATTATGTGATTTTAAGTATTATTTAACCCTTCTGTGAGTAGAGATGACTCTCTCAAACTCCCCAATCAAACAACAAAAACCCAATTCTGCAGCCTCAAAAACCATCTGCTGCAGTAAACCTCCCATTAAAGATCGCCATATAAAGGTGAATGGCCGAGACCGCCGAATCCGTCTACCACCATTATGCGCCGCCCGTATCTTTCAACTCACCCGCGAGCTCGGCTACAAAACCGACGGCGAGACCATCGAGTGGCTTTTACGCCAAGCTCAACCCTCCATCATTGCCGCCTCCGCCACCACCCACATCATGCCGCCACAGCCGCCACAGCCACCGCCCGCCATCACTGAACTCCCTCTTTCCGGTTGGCCGCCTTCATCGCTTTCTTCTTCAGTTTCTCCAACAGCTTATGATGAGCCCAAGAGTAGTAGTAGTAGTAGTAGTGTCCATGAAAATCTGCAGGCTTGTGTTGAACCTGCAGGGCTACCAGCATATGACTTTGATTTGGTCACAAACTTTGATATGGAATTTTCTGGTAAGGAGGCTTTGATGCCATTTTTGAATTTGGTAGCAGAGAATGATGAAGAGGATGAAAATGAAAGGAAACACTACTGAAAGAACTAGAAGAAGAGAAGATATATATGCATGTCCTCAAGGATCAATATATATATATATATATATTAATGCTCTCTATACATCTTTTAATTTGTTGTTTTTGATGAAGTACTTTCAAAGCTTTTTCATAGTAGATAATTTCATCATTTGCATCTTCTTTGGGTTTGTGGGATTTTGGGGTTATTAAGACTTAAGAGAAATGGAAGCAAAAATGGCTTCTGCTGCACAAGCATGTTCTTTGGTATTAATCAATTTAGTGTTTTATAATTTGTGTTTACTTTTTTTTTATTTTATTATGTTGTTGTGTTTATGGAAGATTTTTAGGGTTTTGAACATTAAGGTTTTTCATACTTATCTTTGCTTGAAATTTCCATTTTTGGTGATGAACTTTCAGTTTCAGGTTGTGCAGCATTCTAGCTACACGTGTTCCTATTTGTGTTGCATGTAAATATGTACTGGTAAGCTCGATCCATTATCTTGAGTCTAGATTTGATCATAATGAGCAGAATTAGGCTAAGACCTTTGATGTGTAATCTAATGATTGAAATCAGTTTATAAAACAATCCAACGGCTAAAATCAAAACATAAATATTAGAATTGTGATATTATAAATATAGATATAGATGTACATGAATTTGTCTTGTTTTGATTTTAGTAGTTGGGATTGCCCAATAAATTGATTTCAGTCTTCGGATTATATCTTAAGAGGTTTTAATATTTCTACTCATTAAGGAGTAAATGCGGACTCTATTTTCTTTTTAACAATCTGATTATATTGGATAAATTTATTATAATTTTCTGAAAGCTGCTAGGTTTTCAAAAAAAAAACAAAAATTAAATTTGTTTTAAACGTGGTTAATACTTCAAGCCTTTTATTTATTATTAAGGAAAGAATTTGAAATACTTTTCTAAGATATTTAAGTCATGTTTGGCCATGAACTTCAAAATTGATTTTTTATTTTAAGAGTTTAGAAAAAAGAAAAACAGAGTAAAAATCATGTTTTGCTATCAATTTTCTATTTTCAAAATAAATGCTATAGCACCAGATACTTTAACCAGAAATTAAAAACCACCCTGACGTGTCATTTTTTGAGTGGTGTGTGAAAAAGATGGAATCGGTTTGAGATAATGGATCTTACCACTCAAAGTAAGACACGTCAAGATGGTTTTAGTTTCAGGTTAAAATATCTGGTGCTATAACATTTTTCTTTCAAAATTAAGAAGAAAAATAAAAATAAAAACAACGTAAAAGATATGTTCGACTAACTTATTCGTTGAAGACAAGAATAATGTGAACTGAAAATTGAAAATTAAAAAAAAAAAAAAAAAATCGTTTGCTAAAAATGAATTCATGCTTTTCATTTATTATCAATGAAAAAGTTTGATAAAAAAGACAAAAATTGAATCATCCGTCATATCTTTTAGGATACACTTTAGAGATAAATTTTGGGAATGTTTTGTATTTTCTAATATTCGTAAACTTATCCAAGACCCTTAACGTTACTCTTTGCTTCATTACCGTGCTGTGATTTTCGCATACAAATGTATATGGAAACATGGAGAAATTATTTGGTGGACTTTGTTAATCCATCTTGGGATAACCAATTTCAATTCATTTATTCTTTGACATTTAAAGCATGATACCATCTGGTCTCACTTATTGATAATGCCCTATTGGAATTGTTGAACATGTAATAAATGATCGAACAATTTTCATTAAATAATTTTAAATTTCTCATAAACATTGTCTTTTTTTTTTTTTTTTTTAGAGAGTGGGACCTACTATATGGGATGAGGTTCACAACATCCCTTGTATCTTGAAGTAATTTCCATATGCTATTTTTAATTTTTTTAGTATGCTGCTATATGTGGGCACTGTCAATTTATTGCGAGCATTGTTGGATTTCTCATAAATTGAAATTCCACCAAGATACATTAGGGGTGGAAGCCACCTCATGATGTAGGATCCACAAATTCTTAATTTTGTGTATTTGTGGGATTCCATTTTACGAGAATCCTATCATTTTCCTCTTATTATATATAATCTTATAATTTAATGCAGGTGGCACCAGACGTGATAGTGCCACATCAATACAAATAGATATGGTAACTGACATAACATATCATGTTAGCTGATATTGCAACACAACATGCCAAATTTATCTTCAAACCCAATAATGCTTCAAAACAAAGCAACACACACCTAAAAAAACCAAATTGTTCCCTACTTGAACCATAAAATCATTGTATAAGATTTTTAGATGTTACTTTTTGGAGAAATTTGTGAAGTACACTCATCACAATGATAAATAAAACAAAGGGGAGCAATGGATCTCCTTCCGTGTGTTCATTTGTCCTTAAGAGGCTAATTAGTGGCAATTAAGGTTGCAAATAAATCAAGTCATTCGTGAGCAGCTCACCAAAAAGTTTGATAAGGGCTTGTTAGGGTTTGATCATTTATGAAATGAGCCAAACTCAAGCTTGGAGTTTAGGATTATTTATAAACAAGCCAAATCCAGAAAGACATAGACTTGGCTCATTTATGTTAGTGAGCATGTTCGTTAGTAGGCTTGTGAACAAGTTTGTAAATAGGCTTGTGTTTAGACTAACAAAAATGTTTATAAATTAGGCTTGAATAAACTCAATATATACATACTTTTTTTGTTGTTGTTGGAATTCTCTTTTTAATTTCTAGTATAGGCATTTTCTTCTTCTCGAATCCAAGGAAAGCATTATACATAAGCCATGTTTTTTTGGGCTTTCCCACATTAGTTTTAGGACTGCAAATGCACCAAACTGTTCATGAACAACTTAAATGAGTCAAGCTCAAACAAACTAAAACTCGACTCAATTAGCCTCGACTCCAACACGGCTTGAACTTACCCAATCAAACTTTTGATCAAGCCAAACTTGAATAGCCTTAAACATGACTCGGCTCTCTTCGTTTACGGGACCCAGCAATAATATTCCTATTGCTCATGAATTAGGAATAAAAATTAAAAACACTAAAGAGTAAAAAAAACAATGAAGAAAGAAAGAAAAAGAAAAGACTTGCGGCTATAAAATTAGACATGAAAAAAAGTTTTTCATCGATTTAAATGGGATTTTATTTGCAATTTAATTTTGAAACTTGTTTTTTTTATGATAAACGGATTGGTGGATTATGGAATGTGTACTATTTCTTATTTTATTTTGGTGAATGGAAAATTTTCTCAACGACAAGACGAACCTTTTATCTATCTATTTATTTATTTGAGCTTATTGTTTGTTAAGGAATTTGATAAAATTATCTCCGTCTACTTTTTCATTTTTGTATTAGTAAACATATACAATTAACATGCCCCAACTATACATAAACTTAATCTACGCAACCACCTCTCAAAATGATTTTACTCTCTCCATTATGTATAGGTCTAAAGGGGAAGACATTGATCATCATTTTAAAATTGGTATTTTCACTAAGAATATTTGGACCATATTAAAGATAATTGTCCGACTTTTGATTTTAAATACGAGTATTTTGTTGATTGGTTGGAATTAACTTGTTGAAAAACGTTAGCTTGGGGAACATTTATCATTATGCTTTCAATAAGGTGGTCAATATTGTAAACTTGAGCGGATGAGTAACTTGTCAGTCTCATCAAGGAATTTCGAAGCATTATGTAATCCTTGCTGCTTAGGTTTGTTTGGTCCTTAGGTGATGTGTCATGATCTGGATCATCTACACATCACCTAAGTGAAAAGCAAAACATCTCACCCAAGCATATCCAAGCCCAAGCACAGGATCCGAACTCAACAATATGTATAAAAATACTTTGGATGGTTAGTGTTTTAGGTTATTGTGCAATCAATAAGGAAAGAAACAGAATGGACATTGCTTGGACTCCCTGTTGAGAATGGGTACTTGGTAGTGATTTGGGTGATGTTGCATGGAGAAAACATCAAGTTTATTCAAGTGAAAGGGGACTTTCAAATAATTTACTGGGGCTAGCCCAGTTGGTGAAGATGTAAGTAGGGTTCGAATCTCCTCCAATGAGACCGAAAAAAGAGGATGAAGGATTGGGGAAGGACAACATTCATTCGTTCAGGAGAGAAGCAAATCCAAGAGATGAAGGTCAGGCAGGCTTAGCCACATATTATTTAACACTAAGAGAGAGAGTATTGAATCTTGAAGAAATTTCTCTTCATTTGACTCACTTCTAAAATAAAAAACAATCATGCTGGTACTATGCTTCTAATAAATACCAAAATGCTATCCAATACACATCCGACTGTAAAAACTTGTATGTGAAAACTAAGAACAATATAGCATAGCAAAATACATAACATTTTGAGGAAAAAAAGAGGGGGGGGGTGAATTAAATAAAACGTTAAGCAAAAGCAGTATTTAGTGTGTGTGCATTGAGCAACAAGCTGCAAGTTTGGACAATTGGAAAAATATTTTATTAAAAAAGAATGCTGACAAGATTGCATCAAAGGACATGTACAAGTGAGGCCAACGCACGCAGGATGACATTTGTGTCCCTTCAACATGCTCTCTCCCTGTCCTTAAAATTCACTGAAAGGAACCCGGCAGAAAAAAAAATGTGTAAGAGGGTTAGAGTTCTTCCAAAGTCAACATGCACAGAAATAAGGTAGAGCACAATAAAGAATGAAGTTGGATCATTACCATTCAGTCATTTGCATTCATCTGGTGAGTCCAAATGCTTATTTCGAAATGTCCACCACTTTTTTTTCTTCTTCGTCTCAAATGTGGGCACATCTTGGATTAAAATCATGACATATAGAAAGCATTATTATCTTCTAAGACAATCATGGTAATTTTCTGAGAAAATGCAAAAAGGTTCAAAATTTGCTAATCCTGTCAGATAATGTGATTTTAATGCCACTTCAAACGGACAAACCAAACTCAGCAATAAATTGCTGAACTGAGGCATTCAACCAACAAAGCAAGCCTGATATGCACCCACTCATGCAAATAATATATATTCATAATTACTATTCAACAACTCACAAACCTTGTGTCCCAAGTGCTTGGTGTCTGTTTATACATATCCCTTTTTCTGACATTCAACTATAACTAAAATTATATCGACAACATGCGAGCATTGAGTTCTGGTTAGTTACCAGGATAAATTTATTCAATCATAAAACTTTGTAAATGGATAAAATTGAAGAAGATAATATCATCTACATATTACCAGTGTCATGGACCCCTTATTTTATGACAGCACTCTCAACTTTGATCTTTAGATTATCTTCATTGTAAATATAAAAAAATCACAATACTTCTCTATAATTGCTTCAACAACTATTAACTATTCTCAACTCTCATACGTTTTCCTGTTCAGTAAGAAAGTAGATGGCATAAATGCATACTAGTAAGCCTCCTCAACCAGAAATACTATGAATTCAATTCAAACTCAATACCTTATGCATAATTGCATAAACACAGGCATGATATAGTCCATGAACTAGAAATGGGGTTGTTCCAACATCCCTCGTTTTCAGATTTCTAAAACATTGGTGAAAACCATCAAGAAGAATAATATTTAACTTATTTCACTGCCAGCCAGTATACATGGGGGCACAAGCACCACAACAGCAGTTCATCACTCCGCTGCAAAATTGTAGACTGCAGAATCCATGTCAATGATTTCATCATAGTACCAAAATAGGTTAACTGCCATCAACTAGTATCACCCAACCAATCACACCTTTTAAGTCTGCTTAACTAGAGGCCAACTGCTATATTTGCAAGGGCACAGATCCTAGTTGCACATTCGTATATACTGTGGCTTGTGGGAATTAGAAGATGTAATTTAACATGAGCATCCAAGGAATTGAATAGGTATTTTGATGAAATCTTCACTAGTTAATTATGGCCCAAACACTGCAAATTTGATGCCAAAACATGAAAAATGAAACACAGACACGCGCGCGCACACACAAAACATACATATGCAATTTAGAGGAAGTGTGAAGGGATGTATAAAAAAATAGATATTACTGTTCAATCTTCTCCATCAAATAAAAGTTTGGGCACATTGAAAAGAACAAAGAAAATTGGTGTGGTGACATGACTAGGCTTGCCCCGAATTTGTATTTTTTCTGTTTTTCCATTTTTTATTAAGCTTCAATTTCAATTCCTCAGAATTAAAATATAGCTTCCAATTTCAATGGTTGCAATTCTATAGGGGTAGGCCAAAATTAGAATTATGAAAGGCCAGAGTTAAAGACAAAAGAACAACCCCAATGATTAACCCTCAGACCCTCCTTCCATCCCTTTCGCAGCTCACTCCCTTCTTCTCGCTGGTTTATGTCTTGAACGTACAGATCTAAACAATACCTCCCTCCCTCCCTCCCTCTCTCTCTCTCTCCAATTTTGTTATTGGGAAAATGCTAAACAATAGGGGTAGATTAATGCATTGCTAAAAGTTGATTGAATTTCTTTTGCTAATCAAGACAAGCTAGGGTTTGATTGGGCAGTTTTTTTAGAATTCATACAAAATCATTGTTTTATCCACTATTTTTTAATATATATATATATATATATATATATATATATATATATATATGTGGGACAAATTCCCCTTACCACTCACTTTACTAGTATTTTTACTGCTCATTCTCAAAACACCAATGTGGGTTGAATATTTTGAGAAACCGACAATTGGATTAAATACCCTTCATAAGCATGTCATGTATTCCAAAAATCACATTGATCCAACAATCAAATTTTAAAAAATCTCACTGTAAAAAACTACGATGTTTCTAATTATAATAGTTTTTCATAGTGACATTTTTCAGAAACCGACCGTTGAATCATTGTGATTAGTTGCATGCATGACACGGTATCTAATCCAATGGCCGGTTTCTCAAAATATTCAACCCACATTGATGTTTTGAGAACAAGCGGTAAAAATAGTAGTAAAACAAATGGTAAGGGGACCTGACCCTATATACAGAAATAATCAAGTAAGGACCAGTCCTTGACCTTAATTTAAGGTCCACTCACCATTAGGATAGGTATTTTGAAAAGCCGACCGTTGGATTAGATAATCTTATTATGTATATCATGTCCGCCAAAAATCACAGTGATCCAACGGTTGGTTTTCAAAATACAAACTGTTAAACAATTGTCACAGAATCCAACGGTAAATACTATTAGCGTTTCACGAACTGTATCTTGAAAACCAATGGTCGGATTACTGTGATTTTTGGCAGACATGACATACATAAGAAGATTATTTAATCCAATGGTCAGTTTTTCAAAATATCTATCCTGTGTGAGAAAATGGTGAGTGGACCTTAAATTAATTTAAGGACCAATCCTTAAATTATCATTGCTATATATATATATATATATATATAGAGAGAGAGAGAGAGAGGAAGAGAGAGAGGGAGAGTGTGTTATGATCAGGTATGAACGTCTTTACCTATATTAGCGTTAGCCCACCCCCACTAGGAGCCATAGGATAAATATTTTGAAAAACGGGTGAAAAAACAACCATGAAATAGACAATCTTTTTATGCATGTCATGTCTGCCAAAAATTAGTGACCCGACAACCGGTATTCAAAATACAGTATGTGAAACACTCTAACAGTATCTACAGTTGGATGCTGTCACAGTTATTTAACAGTCTATTTTTTGAAAACCGACGGTTGGATCACTGTGACTTTTGGCAGACATAACATGGATAAGAAGATTATCTAATCCAACGGTCGGTTTTTCAAAATACCTACCACAGTGAAAATGGGCTGATGATAAGGAAGGTAAGGACGTCCTTACCGGATCGGGACTATATATATATTCTCCATCTGCATTGATGAGGATTCTTTGTGGAATTTTAAAGTGACCCTCTTCTGCAACCAATTAAAATTTTCCCACATATCCCTCATAATATCATTTTTATTGAACTTGCCACCATCTTTGTGTTCTTGTTACTTAACTTCAATTTTTTTAAAAGAAAGTTGTTTTTAGGCAAGTTAGTTCGGCATACTTGTGAGATTTTATATCATACCTTATACGAATGAATTAAATTTGCCACTTGGTTCAACCCTATTTTTTTCCAAATTGTATGTGATCATGGGTTTTGTTGGGAAAATAATGTTGAAAATGATTCTGTTGTGCATGGAATCATAGAATTTGGATTCTAACCCCTAATTCTTTGTGCCATCCACATGACAAGATTACAATTCTAGCTCAGTTCCAATCCTCTTACCAATCAAACCCTTAAACTTTTCTTTTTTCGTTTTTCTTGGCCAATAAAACATATGCAATGGACAATGTTCAACTAGGAAAAGATATAAATGTACCTCCTTCTGGATATATTGAGTTGTAGTGCACCTCTGCCCAAAAGCTTAAGCAAATAACTGCACAAAATGCAATAACCCAGTAAAGTTCATCCGATGCGTTGAATAATATTATAAAGAATGATAAGGTCAAACAAGAAAAGGACATGTAATTTCTATTTCCTTTTCAGTACATCCGGTTCAGTAAAGCAATATCTAGCATTTGGCCAAACTGAGCTAAAACTAAATTTAAACAAAAAATATATGCTACATGTAAAAGTGTGAATCCTAGAAAGACTTTTGATTGACCAAAATATCCCTATATAATAGTAAAAAAAGACATAGGCATGGCCTCATTAATTCTACCAACAATCATAATAAATAGAATTATAAAAGTACATAAATAGAAACATGGCCTTATAAATTTCACCAATCATAGTAAAATTTTTCGTAATTAAATTAAGATTTCTGAATAGTACATAATTATGGGATCTAAAATAGAATTCAAATATTTTTTAATCTTTATGCCTCCAATATAATAAAATATAAAATACAATCAATTACACTTAAGTCAATCACCTTAACCCTAAATTTCTATGTTCTTATATTCACCCTTCATGAGTTCAGAGAATAATAAAAGTCTGTTCCTATCATTGTCTTCAATAAGTTTTAGGTTAAGAATATCTTGGAGGAAGAAGAAAACTAAGCATTATCCTTTCCTCTCCTTTTATTCAATATTCATCATTTAAGAAGAAAATGCCTCAGACAAAGGATAAATTTGAACCATTATCTCTTGCCCATTTTATTTTCTCAGTTTTCTTCACATAGGAACCAGGGGAAAAAAAAAGTTCTCATCTTCTTCACTTTTTTGGTAACCAACCCAGAGTTAGTGCCCCCATGCTGCATAATGATAGTTTTTTCTACCAACTTGTTAGTATTTCTGATTACTTTCAAAACCAATAGAAGAATTTGCATGCTTTTTTGAATGACATGATTCACCTTCTTTTGGATTTCTAAGACATGACCACTAGATGGAGCATGTGGGAAATTATACATTAAAAAAATGCCTCCAAAGAGAATAAAATGCAATTGAAATTGGAAATATTACTCGCAGTATAAACTACAGCTAAGACAATCCACTCAATATAGATTTACTCCTGAAATCTCCAAACAGAAACTAATGTTAACAATTGGATGTGAGAACTCTTAAAATGTACCTCGGTTTGACTTTTGAACGCGTGGAAGAATCTCAATGTAGCAGGTGTCCTTGAAAGATGTTATGACAAATATTTTAACACCATACTGCAGCAAATCATTAACATGCATTAGACAGCACAACATGTGTTCTAAATTATTGATTATTTATGCTCACAAGGTGGGACTGGGCTGATAATTGAAATATTGATTCATGCAACATAAATTTCAAGCCACTTAAGTACTTCATGTACTCAAGGTTCCATAAGTTCTGAATGAAAGTGTACAATGCGATTCATTAATGCTGGGAAAACTTACAAATAATCAATTGAATTATTTGGGAAACTAGTGTGGGATGGGTAAACTGAACATGTAGTTTAACATATACCACTAGCCTGTTAGCTACACCCTACCCTCAAATGGGAGGTTAAATGATCAAATCCCATGAGGGCAGCTACATCAAAAAGTTAAAAATAGGAGGTGCTATTCTCATATGCATCTTTGACCACCAACCATAGTTTAACAGGTAGAAAGAGAAAGGTAACTTCAAAGAAATTTTATTGGGGTAAAGAGTATCAAAAAGCCTAAATCACTTACCCTCAATCCTATATATTCAATCTCCCACTCTACACACTTCATATCTCCAGTGGTGGCACCACATAAAGCTTAGTCTCTTCCCCCCCCCCCAAATTTTTTTTTTTTTTATAATTTAGTTTTGTATTCATAATTTATATCAACTATAAATTTTCCCTCGTTAATTTCCCCCTTCTTGATTTCTATTCTACCATTTTGATCCTACCCCGATTTTTTTTTTTTTTTTTTGCTTTTTTTTTTCTTCCCTATATAAAAGTGTATCGAATTCTTGTTATAAATTCTCTTGCAAAACCCCTTGGACCTTCTTCAAACCTTCGTGCAATCTTGCCCATCAGATCTCACTTCTCAACCCCTCTCTATCTCATTTCTTAGATTTTTGTAGTTTATAGAATTAGGGTAAAACACTAAGGTACCGTTTGGTTGCCCGTAATGGAATGTAATGTAATGTGATTACGGGTGAATCACATTACTTGGGAATGAGAATGTGTAATGTGATTACCCTCCACATGTTTGGATATATTGGGAATGTGGAATCATATACCCACACAATTACTAGGCTAGTGTTTGGATAGGTATGTAATGTAATTCTCAATTCTTAACATTTGACCATAATACCCTCATCATGGATTTGTTTTTCAAAATATCACCATTTATTTAACGATAATTTTTTCAAAATTCAACCGTCAGATCACTGTGATTTTTTACTGGCATGACAGAGAGAGGATGAACATCTAATCCAATGGTCAATTTTGTGAAATTAAATTTTTTACTTTTTTTACCGATTTATATATTTATATAAAAATTGATATTTTGTTTAAAAAATATAATGAAGAAGGCCTTTATTTATTATTATTATTATTATTATTATTATTATTATTTTATATTTATATATATATATATATAAGCCTCAGGTCCTCAAGTGAACAACTTGAAACCCACGCCGTCACCCCCTCCAAGAGCCCCAAACTAGCGCAGACCACCATCGCCGGAGTTCCACGACGGTGAGTTCCACGACGTCCAGCTCCCTTCCTCCTTTAATTTTCTTCTTTCTTCTTCTTCTTCTTCTTCTCACTACCGCAGAACACCAGCCACCGCCCCCCTTTTCTTCTTTCTTCTTTCTTCTTTCTTCTTTCTTCTTTCTTCTTCTTCTTTCCTCTCACCACCGCTGCCCTCCTCCTTATTTGATCTTCTTCTTTCTTTCTTTTTTTCTTCTTCTCCTCTACTGCAGACTGCCTCTACACTCCTTTTTCTTTCTCTTCCTTCTTTCTTCTTCTTCCTCTTCCTTCTTTCTTCTGTTGACTGAGGGGCACGCTTGGTATATTCAAAACTTTATTAAACCTATTACCCGCAATCCACTCCAATTACCACGTTCAAATCTGGATTGGGATTACGGCCGGATTGGTATTCCTATTACAACCCGTAAGAAACAATACGGGTGTTTTGCCATGGCCAAACACGATTCTGCAATGTAATGTAATGTGATTACACATTACATTGCAGATTACAGGCAACCAAACGTACCATAACAACCAACCAAATGGTACCCTTACTACAGCAAATGCCTTGCTATTCTCCGGATACGCCATCATTTTTTTTTTAACTAATACATAACACCAGGAAGTTTGTTTTGTGAAATGATTAATCAAAAAGTGGATGTGAAATGCTTTGATTTTCATATGATTTGTACCCATCCCCACCCCACACGCGTGCGCACACAAAACTAGAAAAGAAAAAAATAAATAAATAAAAATAAAGGAAAACTTAAAAAAAAAATAAAGGGGGAAAAAAAGAAGTGAAACAAAAACAAAATCATCAGCCTAGCTGGAAGCAATGTTATGAAAGGCGTCACACTTATCTGTCGAGATTTACCTTGGAGTATGTGCCTCAAAGTGTGAGGCATACGCCTCACATCACGGCATTTTCTTTACGTGCCTTGCATCTAAACTATGATATTCATGCATTCAGAAAAAATCCAATTCTGAGCAAAAAAAAAAAAAATTAAAGAAACAATATTCTTCACTTTTTTTTATTTTCTTATTTTGATAAGAAAACACTACTCTTCACTATTACTTCTACAGTTCTTAATACTTTGTTCTTATGTTTGACCAACTAAGATTTCCAAAGTGCTTTTAAGGCCTTCACATGACCAATTATTATAGTAAAAATTCAGGGAAGTGAACGCACTGATGTACACATATAGTTTATAAGTTCCTTACAACTGTTATAAACTACACAAGGAAACTACTAATCCAGCCTATAATTGTTGTGTGAAAAAGGAAACTTGTATATGTGTCCTTGTTACACAGCTTAGTACCAAAACCCATATTAATTGAAAATCTCTTTAATATTTCTTTTTTTAATGTGCTTATGTGTGTCATCATTTCAAATTAATAATTATTAGAGTGCTTCTGTGTGTCGCCATTTCAAATTAATAATTATTAGACAAATGACAGTAAAGATTAAGTTTCATGCCTCAAGATAATATCTTCAGATGTTGTAATGCTAAATATTCGCAATTTTCCAAATGACAGTGTAATGCTTAAGACTCACAATTGTTACAGGCAGGAAGTGGTACACAAACAGTGGAACAAATGATTAGCATTTGATCATTTAGATATCAGTGACATACCACTTCACACGATAAAGTAGAAACAATGGACAACAAAAGAGAAACAATATGATGTAAATAACAATAGTTGTAAGGTTTACATATATAATCCCAACTAATCTATCATGATCACAAAAAGAAAAGAAAGGAAAAGTCACTGAAACAAACCGAATCCGCTGCAGCCTGCAAAGTGACATGATCACCCCATTCACCACTCCTATTTTCATCCACATGATGGCAAAAGCATGGTCAAGTTTTGCCCGAAAGAACAAATGATCAAATCAATAAAAAGGTGTAGAAAAATACTTGGACATCTTCTCCAAATAATCACCATAAGCCATGGGGACACATCCCTCATATATCTCTGGGTAAGACTTAAGCTGATAATTCAAATATTACAACACAAGAAACATCAGAAGCCAAGTAAATTCCATAACAAAGCTGCAAAATTCCAACTCATGGTTAACAAATGAAGTCCAACCTGATTTACAACTTGTTGTCTTACAAATTCGTGGTGCTCAGGTGTCCGATAAAATTGATCTGACAGAGCGCGAAACTGGGAAAATCATAAGTTTTATCATATTAATCACCAATATAAATAATTCGTCAACTTTCATGACCACTGGACATTAAATCAAATCACAAAAATGGCAAAATTGAACTATAGATAGTACACATGTAGAATTACAAGCACAATGTTTAGGGGGAACAATAGATTTGAAAGATTATTATTAATCATCACCATTGAACCTATGGCACCACAACTCAAAATGAGAATTGTAAAAAATAATAAAACATAATGAAGACACTGACCCATTATATATATATATATATATATATATATATATATATATATATA
>JAESVK010000152.1:1703652-1759241 GCA_017140935.1 Hamamelis virginiana | reverse complement strand
GATTCTACTTCGAGAAGAGTCCTAAAATTTTGAAAGTATTTAAAACGAAATGAAATTCCATCTTTTATGTAAAGAAAAGTGTTTTGATTAAATCCAAACTCTCGAAGCTAGAGTTCTACTTGGTTTAGGATTCTACTTCGAGAAGAGTCCTAAAATTTTGAAAGTATTTAAAACGGAATGAAATTCCATCTTTTATGCAAAGAAAAGTGTTTTGATTAAATCCAAACTCTCGAAGCTAGAGTTCTACTTGGTTTAGGATTCTACTAAATTTCATCTCTTATACAAATAAAAGTGTTTTGATCAAATCCAAACTCTCGAAGTTAGAGTCCTAGATAAGATAGAATTCTTTTGGCTATATGGTTCATTACAATAGGAGAGTCCTAAGGTAGTCGAACTACGTGGACTTTGATCTTTGTCAAGCAATTGATAAGGTACGTAGGCAGTCAATAGGGCGCAAGTCCAATCTTAGGTTGACTTCTAGTCTCCTAAGACCATCAGGATTGTGTATACTTTCATGCTACATATTATTATTATATATTATATATCATATTTTGTGATTGATTAGATAACTAGGATTGTTTTGAAAAGATTTTGATAAAGCCCAAACTTAATTAGGAGACCTTTAATTAGGGCGAGGTGGGTGCCTACAAGGAGTTCCTTGGAACCTTCCCACTTCGTAACCTAGCCCCCGAATCCAACTTTGATTCAAAAGACCATGCTTTTCCAAAATATGGGGTCAATGTTTTATTGAAAATAAAACTCTTTTTTGTGGTTTCCTTGTTCCCTAAAAATAAGGTGGCGACTCCTAGTTTCTTACAAACTCTCATCCCTTTTCAAAAAACCCTATCTTAAGTGGATAATAGAGAAGGATAAACGTGGATAATAAAGAAGGATAATAGAGAAGGATAAATCGAAACGGATAAACATCATCCACAATCCACTCAAGATAAACATCACCCCCAAGAGTGAATGAGAGAGGCCTCCCGATCCAGGTTGGCTGGTTCACAATTTGCTGCATCTAACTATTAATAGATAAATAATTGAATTTCCACTAATCTTTCAAAACCGGTCAAACCGGCCAAACCAAACCGCAATAATTGGTTTGGTTTGATTTGGTTTAATACTTTAATTGGTCTGGTCTAGGTTATGAAAAATACAAACCGCAATTACCGGTTTGGTCTCAAAATTAAGGCTAAACCGCCCAAACCGAACCGGTGAACACCCCTATGTTTACTTGTGTAATATATGACTCTATAGTATATGGGCTCCTAATTAATTTTAGAAACTTTTCTTTCTGCTTAAGATCATCACTTTGAGGAATGGAAAAATTGCGTCTAGACCTTTGTTACGGTCTAGACTCTAGAGTCTAGAGTCTAGAGTCTAGAATCTAGGAATGGAAAATTGGTCGCAATTTTCCCCATCCTCGCCCCAACCTGACCCGCCATGCCCTGCCCCGCCCCTATAAGGGCTGGTTTTTTTTTTTTTAATTTTGCGGGGTACAGGGTAAGGATGGGGCAAACAAAATTTGCCCCGCCGGGGTACGGGGCATGGACGAGTTTACCATGCCCCGCCCCGTTTCCCTGCCCCTTTTCCCACCCCGGGGGGATTCCACATCCCCGATTCATTGTCATCAAAATAATTAATACAAGTGTGTAGAGAGGTTTGAACCTAGAACCTTATGCTTTTTATGAAAAGGCCTTACCACTAAGTTATGTGTAACCTTATGATTCTAAGTTGTGATATATATAATATTTAACCTTATTTCATATATTTTTATAAATCTATATCTATACTACTTATAAAAGGCCCAATTTTTAAAAAACTTTTGATCGACTAAAATGCCCTCGCATTAAATGTTAATGACCCTTTTACACTCTTTCAATATTAATTACACGAAGTTTATATTTAATTCATTTTTTAAGAGTCATATTCTCAATTAATTTCCTAATTCAACAAGGTATCAACAAATTTTGTTATTTTTTTAGTGTTTTGAATATTAAAAAAAAAAAACAAAAAAAAATTATTGAATAAAGAGAGAACTAACAATAATTTTTTTGCTATACTCGCAAAAAATCATAGCGATCCAATGGTCAGTTTACCTTATCTATTATAACAAAAATTACTCATGTTGGTTTCATCTAAGATGTGTCTCATAAGGTTCTTATTCATACTGTACAAATGTTAACATAGGGGTGCTATTTTTCATTGTTTTAAAACCCGGACCGTTTTTCGAACCGGAAAAGTTGCAGGATTAAGGGTCAACCAGTTCAATCGGTTGAACCGTGACGTCATAAATATATTATTTATTTATTTATTTATTTATTAGAATAAAAGCTGTAAATGATTCAAAATATAATTTTTTTTAAATGTTTGTACAATCAATTCATATATTTGAATTTATTTGCAGCCATCAAAATTGAAAATTGATAATTACTATTGATCAATCTTTATTATATATATTTTTTAAAATGCAAGATAAGAATCTTGTATTATTAAATTAGGTGCTTTGGTTTCTTTTTGTTATTTGGGATTTTTTAAGACTAATTTACCTTTTTAGCCTTATTGGCTTTAAGAGATTTAAAAAATATTGGGACTATTTTAGTCATTTTAGCACCTTAAAAAAAATAATAATAAAATAAAAAACGGGTTGACTGGTTTTTTAACCGGTTGAACCGCCGGATTGAACGGTTTTTTTTTTTAAATGGGTTTTTGTGGGTTAAACCAACCGGAGAGAGGACCAGTTCTCGGTTCAACCGGTTGAACTGGCCGGTTCGGTCTGGGTTTGATAACAATGCTATTTTGTAAAACCGACCGTTGGATATGATGTTCCATATATACACATTGTACATAGAAAAAATCACATAGATTCGACGATTGGTTTTCGAGAAAACATTTAAATTATTTAAACTTGTGTATCATACGGTTCTTATTCATATTGTACAAATGTTAACATGGGGGTACTATTTTGTGAAACTGACCGTTGAATAAGATGTTTCATATAAACACATTGTGCATGCAAAAAATTACATAGATCCGACGGTTGGTTTTTGAGAAAAACATTTAAATTGTTTAAACGATGCAAATTTAATATCATAGTTTTTTCGAGAATGTGGCATTTTGAAAAAATTGACCATTTGATCAACATGATTTTTTTCATGCATGTCTTACATAAGTGGAACATCTCAACCAACAGTCGTTTTTTAAAATGTCACAGGGAGAAATTGAACCGCTACATACTGTATCATGTAATGCAAGATATTAATGCTTGAATGCATGTAAATTTATATGTACTATGTGTCCATGTGTATATAGACTTTGTGTGTGTGTGTGTGTGTCTGTGTGTGTATGCTTAGCATCTTGTTGACTTAGGAAATTAAATGAAAATATGACTCTTAAAAAGAGAATTAAAGATAAACTTCATGTAATTTATTGTTAGTTCTCTCTTTATTCGATAAAACTTATTGTTTTTTTTTTTAATATTCAAAACACTAAAAAAATAACAAACTTTATTGATACCTTGTTGAATTAGGAAATTAATTGAAAATATGACTCTTAAAAAATGAATGAAAGATAAACTTCATGTAATTAGTATTGCAATAGGGTAAAAGGGTAAAAAGGTCATTAACATTTAATGCGAGGGCATTTTAGTCGATCAAAAGTTTTTTCAAAATTGAGCTAAGTAGTATAGATTTATAAAAGAATATGAAATAAGGTTAAATATTATATATCACAACTTAAAAATATAAGGTTATACATAGCTTAGTAGTAAGATCTTTTCATAAAAGGCATGAGATTCTGGGTTCGAATCTCACTACACACTTGTATTAATTATTTTGATGAAAACGGGGCGGGGATGGGGAGTGTTTTTCTTATCAGGGACGGGGTAGCAGAAAACCCGCCCCGCCCCGCCTCGCCCCATTGTGATTCCTACTCTAGAGTAACTCTACACCTTTTTTCATTTTTCCTTTTTTTGATCAAGAAAAAGATGTATTTTTTTAATTAACAAAAAGGTCCAAAACAACCACATTTGTGATACGTGACTACAAAAATGTGATACTGTGACAAGCTATTTCCTAACATGCCCAATCCACCCTATTTGTTTCACTCCCTTACGCTCTACCAGGATTGATTATAAGGACAAACCCCCCAGCAACATGAACAATCTTCTTTCTTATATGTTAAAAAATTATTATTATTATTATT
Organism: Hamamelis virginiana; assembly: GCA_017140935.1. NCBI lineage: Eukaryota > Viridiplantae > Streptophyta > Magnoliopsida > Saxifragales > Hamamelidaceae > Hamamelis > Hamamelis virginiana. Next base: position 1,755,038 of record JAESVK010000152.1, on the reverse strand, counting down.
TGTTCTTTACTTTTCATTTTCCATTTATTTTGGTTGTTTGTAGGTATAAGTTTAAGTTGTTCATACACCCATTTTATTTTATTCAAATATTAATTTATTTTTATTTAAGTTTTGAAATTTTACAAAAAAGACATTATCACTAAAACCCCATCAAAGAAAAATAGATGAAAATTGTAAACAACATAGCATGAAGTTACATACATTTGGTCATTCAATGTATCCTTCGAACTTCATATCCATATAAAATTTATACACAAGCACACACACAGAGAGAGATATGAATGGAACGGTTACCTTAATAAGTGTGTGTGTGTAGAGAGAGGGGGAGGGGGTGGGTGGTTAAACGTAGAGAACCAAACGCTGCCTTACTCTGAACTTGAAAACCGTTGCAAGCGGACGTTTGGCATCTCCCAGCATAAATATATAAAATTTAAAAACCGTTGCAAGCGGACAGTTGGTTACACCTCCTCCTACTTCGCCATCTCTTCCTCCCCGCCATTTCTTCCTCCGAAAGAAAACCAGCTGTTCATACCAAACCCTATCTTCCAATTCGAATCCCTCTCTTTCCTCATCTTCTAACAATCTCTCGATTCGTCACGCCAATCACCTCTGTTGCTAGCTCGATCCATACCCATTTCATCGAATCTCCACCATTTTTTAGCATTTTTTGTGAGAAATCACATGGTCGATTAATTTCTGTTAACTCAAATCTCATTTTTGATTGTCGCACATTCTCGACCAGTTTTTGCGCGAAATCGTAAGAAATTTGAGGGGGTATTTTCGGTAATCGAAATGGGCAGAGAGAAGGTGAATGTGTCTTGGATTCTCTCTGTTTTGATAGTAGTTGTGGTTTTATTGAACTTATATCAATGCGTAAGTTGTATCGATGAGCAAGACCTCGATAATGAGACTAATTCACAGCAAGAGTACGGCAAAAATCCTGCCGCGCTTAATCTCTTCACGCAGCTCATCTTCGACCGCCTTTCTAATCTTACCGGGATATTAAGCGGTGATGTCATCGATCGCCTGAATTTCTGTATTACCGACGTGTAAGTTGTTCAATAAATACGCGTATATATATGTGTGTGTGTAGGTTTAGTAGTATTGGATTTATTTGAACCGAAAAGCTATAGTAAACAACTGGGGATTTGATATGGAATTGAAGTTTTGTTTCTTTTTAGGAATGCTGATTGGAATGGGGCATTCAATTTCTCATCAGATTTGGCATTCTTATCCTCTTGTATAAAGAAAACAAAAGGTACATGCTAGTCATTTTTAATGCAGGTTTTCAAGTTCAACAGATACCAAACAACCTAGTGCAGTATGTTTTCTATTTCTTCCTTTTCCCTCTAGTGTTCGCATGCAGTTTGGGAAGGAAAGGAAAAGAGCATTGGTTAAGGTTAGAGTTGTAAATGAAATTAGTTGAGCTGAGTAGTAGGTTGCTTACGCTTGGCTTGTTTATGTTACGGGTGAGCTTGAACAAACCTTTCCTATTGAGTTGAGCACGAGTAGTTTTATTAGTTAAAGTATCAATGAGCTTAACAAGTTGAGTAGTACTCATGAGTTTAGCTCAATAAATTAATGAACTCAAAATAAGATTTGAACTTGCTTTACTTGTTTTAGGAGTGAGCTTGAATGAGCCTTTTCTCAAACCAAATTCGGGTGGTTTGATTATTTAAAGTATTAATGAACTTATTAGGCCAAATAGTACTCTGCTCGAGTTTGTCTTGATAAATTAAGGAGCTTAAAAATAAGGTTTGCTCTTGGCTCATTTATCTTATGAGCAAGCTCAGCCACACCTTTTATCAAACGATCTCAAGCTAAGCCCAAGTAGCTTGGCTTGTCTTATAGCCCTACTTAATGTGATAAAAACATAAGGAAGAAGTTCATGAGACTTAAATATTATTTTAGAAAAAAGAAAAGAAAAGTCATTTGATTTGGATCTAGAAGGAGACATTTATATTTAACATCACAATAAAGCTTTAGGAGATGCATCAAGCAAATAGGACTCTTGAAGACTGACACCATATCTTGCCATCTTATTGGAAACACTATTTTTTCTGTTCGGATTATAAGCATCATATGAACAGTCAAAAAATTTGCATAGCAATTTATAATGTCTCTTAGAGTTAATCGAATTCTCTAGGGATAGATTTCCATTTCTTTTTCTTGTGTTTGGATTTCCTCCTTTTTCCGGCTCGACATTACAGTCTTGTTAGCATTTTTAAGTTCTTACTTTGCTTTGTGAAGAAAAAGTAATTCTATATATATATAGCATGTTTTGTGGTGGATTTTAAATACTACGGGTCCGTTTGGATAAGCTACCAGTTCTAGTTTTTTACTTTGCACTATTAAAACTTTCATTTTTTTTCTTTTAAAAGTACAAAACAAAAAGTGGTAGCTTATCCAAATGGAGACCCTGCATTTTCCAAAAGCAAAGAAACATATTTTTTTGGTAGAAGCACAAATTTATAGCTTTTAGGAGAAAATCATAGTACTGCCATCACAATTACTGAGGCACAACTACTATTACCATCACCACAGCAATCCTCTGCCACCACTGGCACAACCATGATTGTATATCTTTCCTAGAAAATCTACAAAACATGCTTTTACTCGTTCCTTGCAGTAAAAGTAAAAAGCAAAAAAAAAAAAAAAAGAAGTAATAGAAAGAGAAAAAGAGAAAAGAAAAGAAAATGTTATGTTTGTTTGTTTAGCTTGGCAAAAAGTTACTCTTAAAATGTTGTTTTCACATTTTTCGCTTGTCTCAAGGAAGCCAATAGATACTTGCCTCCTACTTAGCTGTTTTGCAATTGGAAACTGGATCAACCTCTCTGAATATTATCCTGCAATTCTTGTTGCAAGAATATGACATTAAGAATAAAAGAATGTGAGCAGAAACAGCATCAGAAAGAGTTTAAAATAGAACAGCCTAGAAGCTCTCAAATGAAGAATCAACATGATCATGAGTGAAACCACACCATATTTTCCTATTTATCCTTGGATGTATGGAAAGCTGGAAGCATGGGCACAGATATGGGGCACACAACATGAACATGCCAGTATAGCAAACTTTCAGAAATCAAGGACACGATACTAATAAAATATATTTTTATACATATAATTATATTATATCATATAGCATCACATACATCATTCAAAATGCATTCCTTTGTATCATTTTTGAAAATCCTATTTAAATTGTTCACAAAAAATTTATGTCAAAAAAGAAAAGAAAGTTTAAAAAAACAGAAGACAAAAGAGGATGAGAAGAGAAAAATGTTGTGTCAGAGACATGTTCGAAGAGTGTCACGTCCGACATGTGTCCATGGCACCTTAGGGAAGAGTCCAAACTTCTTAGATTGAAATTAATAGGCTTGGTATAGGGAACATTAATTCATTATATGAGGCTATTTGAAGCATTTTCCTTTTTCTTTTTTCTTTTTTTCTTATTCTTAGTTATTTAATCCTGCTGTTTTTATGTAGTTCACAAACTGATTCTATTTCAATCATAATATACATTTTGTCAATCTGATGATATTTTTGGTGGTTTAAAAGGAGATCTTTCACAGCGAATGTGCACTGCGGCAGAAGTAAAGTTCTACTTCAGTAGTTTCTTTGAACGTGGATCAAAGAGTACCAATTACTTAAAACCCAACAAGAACTGTAATTTAAGCTCATGGGTTCCTGGATGTGAGCCAGGATGGGCTTGTAGTGCTGGAAAACAGAAAGTTGACCTCAAAAATTCGAAGACCATGCCTGCTAGAACACAAGACTGTGCAGCTTGTTGTGAGGGTTTCTTCTGCCCTCATGGTATTACCTGCATGATACGTAAGTAGAGGAAATTATTTCGACAATTAAGTAATAATCAAAAGCACCTTCATTATATTTGTTTCATCTCAGCCATCTCACTAGAAGAAAGGGCACATGTGATGCATGTTGATGCAGGACAAAATTAAAACCACACAAAGAAAGTAGAAGGAGAGAACTTTGTAGGTAATTTATAAGGAAAATTACAATAGAAACATAAAAGAGTTGATTTGTACAAGAAACAAGAAGAAGGAGAAGGAGAGAAAGAGAAGAATTAATGAGGGAGTTAACCCCTACTGCCTTGTGCATTGGCTTTTTTATAATAGCATAAGTACAATAACTTAAATACCTGTTAGCTTAATACTAGAAAATATAAGAAGACATAAATAAATTCCAACAGAAAGTACTTTGGAAATCAACCAACCCGAGGAGAGGAATCATTTTACTGTAATGGATATAAGGGGAATCACTCAACTCTTAAATGGAGGCTAAGAAGCACTCAATAATTGAAGATTTCTGGAAAACTCTACTCTCTTCACTGTTACTAAGTTTAACTAGAATTAGGAAATATACAAAATTTATTTTGTTTCACCTTAAATACTCTCTTTTTATTTTGTTTTTTCTTTTACTTTTATGTTTTTGGTTTAGAATACCTCAAAATATAGCAAACAACTTCCTAACATGGTTGTCTAGTGTTTTTCATAAACTGACTAATGACTCCTACCAAATTTGATATCATGCCGTGTAGGTGTCACAGTCAATTAGGTTAACTTTCATACTCTTTTTTATCTTCTTAGGTCATCAAGAAGTATATCCTCATTTTTATCAAATTTTAAATTAGAATCTACGGGACTATCAAACTTGTTTAATACCCACATAACTTCCTCACCTAACAGAAAATATTGTAGCTGACTCAAAGGTCACCCCTTCTACCGTATGCTTGTACTCTGCTCATATGGTGTCTAGTTTAGCATATTGTAAATTGTCTAGTATCCAAATACACTAGAGCTTCCCCTCATTAATGACTAAACCCACATTTTATTTTCTAACTTTCTGGAACATTTGTAACTTTTGTATACACTGATGATGCTCTAAAAGAAACCCTGATTTAGCATGACCAGGCACATAAATTCCATACCATACAGTCAAGAGCCTATTGAAGCAAATTATCAGGACTTAACCCTAAAGATTTAGTCTTTCTAAGGTTGATACAAAAGCAAGAGACTGTTTCAAAGCATATGAGCATAAATCTAACCAAAAGTTGATGGTAAGATGCATCATTATATAGAAGAGTGTTTGCAAATTGAAGATGATAAATGTTAGAAGCCATATTCTGTACAGTAAAGCTTGTAAGCTTGTCACTGAATTCTTCTTGAACTCTTTGGAAATGCACACTTTAGAGCTCTAACAACCTTTTTTTCCCAGTTCAAGTTTTTGTGATACATCATTGTGAACGTTCATATATTCCAAAATTGAATCTATTTAATTATTATGTGGAATTTCTTATCCTATATGTTCTTGATGGAGTAAAAATTGCTAACTTCATTTGTTTGCTGCCATTTGTTGTCTTCTCATTGAAGCTTGCCCTTTAGGTTCTTACTGCCCACTTGCAAAACTCAATAAAACTACTGGTATTTGTGAGCCGTAAGTTCTGATTCTTGTCCTGAAGCTGTTTCTATTATCTCATGTTTCCTGTGCTTTAGCATATATTGATATTTATTCGCAGAAAAATTCTGCAGCTACCGTTACCAACTACCTCCTGGGCAACCAAACCATACTTGTGGTGGAGCAGATGTTTGGGCTGATGCTGGGAGCAGTAGCGAGGTATTCTGTTCAGCAGGATCATACTGTCCATCTACTATCAAAACGGTTACTTGCAGTAGGGGGTATTGATTATTATCCCAGAACTCGTAGCACTAGTCTATCCTAATTGTGATTTGCAACTTTGTTTGTTTCTTTTTGTTTTGGCAATGGCAGTTATTTTCTCTCTAGTTCATCTCGGTATGTGTTTTTTGTTATGTATATGGCTCTTCAGTGTTCATTTTATGTAATTACTAATGCTATTATTATTTTATTTTTTCTATTTCAGACATTACTGCAGGGCTGGTTCTACATCTCAAACACGTGAGTTTTTTTATTATTTTTTTAAATCACAGGAATGTTGCTTATTTGATTATTAAAAGTCCTATTTTGTGTTATTGCTCAATAGTATAACGATGTGGATGTTATTACTCAATGGTAATAGGTCAAAAAAGGCTCTGTAACAAGGATATGGATGTTGGTGTTGGTGTTGGTGTCTGATACAGATACTAGGTACTTAAATTGGAGACTGAATAATGAATTGATGTATGGGTGCTGGTGTCCCAAAAATTGTATGGCAAGTACATGTGTCATCATATTTGGCAAAGCAAGAATGTTGAAATACGAGTGCCTGATTATATAGGATAAAAGATATGACAGTTCATCATAACATATAATATTCAAAATTAATGAAATTTGCAGGATATTGTATGATAGATGTCTTATGAATGAATTTCATAATTTGGAGTTACCTGTTGTCTTCTGCTACTCTCTGCACGTAGAACTTTTAGGAAGGTGAGTTGCCATAGTTGATTCAAAAGTTCACGCCAGCTAATAAGACGTTAATGCGTAATTTGTGACTATGACTTAATTTACAGTCTGTTTTTGGCTGAGAGGAGTAAGGGCATTACACCTGAACTATGTTACATATGCATAATAAGTTAGATACAGTTATGGTGTAATAGTTTATTGACAAGATTGTGTTGTATTTAATTTTACACAGTGGTGGTAGGCTTGAGGATATAGTACTGACTGATCAAAACGGCCATATTTTTTAGTTGTCAGATGAACAGTTAAATATGTTTCCTTCATCAAAAAGTAAATAAACATTGTAATTCTTGGAGAATTTTTTATTTTCTTATGATGATTCAGTACGTATCAGTGTAGATCTGAAGCAGATATTTGTACCATGGTTTAGTATTTTGTTATCGAGCACACATGTTAAGGAAAAATTGAGATGCATTAGGGTGAATCATAAAGCAGAATGCATGGATCCGGTTTGGCCTGTGGCTTTGGCGCTTTGCAGCCTTGTGTTATTCATTCTTCATTATCAGAAACTGTAAGATCAAGTCCTTCTCTGGCTCTTATACCTAATAGACAGATGATATCCTCTTGGAAATATTCTACTGTTGGTGCATGTATAGCTTTGATTTGGCCCAAATTTCTTTTTTAAAAAATCATCTCATTTTGTTTTCCCCTTTTGAATTCATGCTAAGCTTACATAAGATTGCTGCATGCAAGATTTTTCGGATCCTTCAACACAAATGGAGAAATAATAAGTTGGAAGAAGAAGTTCCTTTAATTTGGAGAATATGAGAATCGACTTCGATGATTTCGACCATGTAAATATTAGCATGTAGGAATACAGAATAAGACTTTTATTAGAAACCTGGGAAAAGGAAAATGATAATAGTGAAATGATCCTGTCAGCATTTGCTGACTTTGTTAAAGTCAGCAAATGTTTCGTGGCCATTAGATCTCAGCCATGGGATGAGATCTAACAGCCATTGAGTGTTTTCTGACCTTAATCAAGTCAGCAAATGCTGACGGGATCATTTACTCAATGATATTATGATAATATATACAACTGATAGAAAAGCACCAAAATAAATGACAATAAAAAGGAAATTTTTTTGGAAATATTCATCAACTTGGACACTGTTTCATCTGAGAGAAAATGTTGTCGAGAATAAAAGTAGACAAAAAGATTTGGAGGTAATGAAAAACAGAAAACTAATTATGGTAACAAAGAAAATCTAACGAGATTGAATATCATGAAATATGGAGGGAGTTTTAGAGTTAGATTTCAACAGCAGAAAATTAAATAAAAAAGTGGTTAGCTAATCTGAGAATAAAATGAATGATGGAATGTTTGCTCCATGATGAACTTCCAACAAATTAGTGCTGATTCCTCATTAAAGGGTGACGAGGATTTTCTCTGTATTAAAGGGTGAATTGTTGACAAATCCAAATATAATCAGGAATTGCATCAGTGCTAACTATTGACTGCTAGCTGATGCACTGAAAATTGAAAACAGAATAAACATTAAGATATGATAGACATGCTTGTTGCCCGTTGGTTACTTTAATTTCATTTTACTTGTAGTAGTTTATTGATGGTTGGAGCATGTTCTGTATCAGTCCTACATCTGCATTATCTGTTGATTATGCTTCTATGCCTTTTGAGTTTGAAGTCTAATAAATTTTTCTGTGCTTGATGGTTTCAAAGAGCATATAACCTTTGTGGATGAACTTGCAGGGTGCTTCCGTATGACAACTTGTGATCGAGGATCGGAAAATCAAAATATCACTGCGTATGGCATAATGCTTTTTGTGAGTGATATTTTACTTTTAAATCATAGAAATGATGATACGCTTGAGCTTCCATGATTAAATGTATCTGTTGGATAAAGTATTCTGTCAAATTTGAATATAAAGTTCATACCTATTGTTTTATTGTCTCTGTAATTTATGGTCACAGAGCTGTTGTGTGTCGTCATGATTTTAAAAAAAAAAACAAAATCATATGCATGATAGCGATGCCAATAAATGAAGTTATAATAAGCACATATGAACCATGTTTACATGTTTCATTATGTTTGTGACTTGTTTGGCTTTAGGGGTATTGCCTTGACTCAATCGTGTTCTAGTGAAAATGGGGTACCTATGGTGTTTGTGGGACCTACTGTATTTAGTAGTTTTTCGTGATCTAAATAATGCATTTTCCTTACTTTTCTGCTCACTGTGCATCAATGATTTATCTTGCAAATACAACCATCAGAAGTTGACCCTTTACTTGCTCATGTAGGCTGGATTATCTGTTCTGCTTCTCATTATGTATAACTGTTCTGACCAAGTTATCACTACTCGAGAAAGAAGGCAAGCAAAATCCAGGGAAGCTGCAGCAAGAAGTGCAAGAGAAACTGTACAAGCACGTGAAAAATGGAAATCTGCAAAAGACGTTGCTAAGAAGCATGCAATTGGATTGCAAACACAGTTATCACGTACATTTTCTCGTAGAAAAGCGTCAATGCAACCAGAGCAGCTAAAAGGTCTGGGTCAAGCTAAACCTGGGACAGACGCTTCCTTACCACCTTTGCCGTTGAGTATTTCAAGTGCGTCTCAGCAATCATCTGCTACATCAAAAGGAAAGAAAAAGGAACAAAGCAACCTCACAAAGATGATGCATGAACTTGAGGACGACCCGGATAGTCAGGAAGGCTTTAATCTAGAGATTGGAGATAAAAATTTGAAAAAGAATATGCCAAAGGGTAAGCAATTGCATACTCGCAGCCAAATTTTCAAGTATGCATATGGTCAAATTGAGAAGGAAAAAGCTCTGCATGAGCAGAACAAGAACTTGACCTTCTCGGGGGTTATTTCAATGGCCACTGATATTGAAATCAGGGCCAGGCCTAGAATTGAGGTTGCTTTCAAAGATCTAACCCTCACTTTGAAAGGGAAAAACAAACATCTGTTAAGGTGTGTGACTGGGAAAATTATGCCTGGCCGTGTTTCTGCCGTCATGGGTCCATCTGGGGCTGGAAAAACAACTTTCCTTTCTGCGCTGGCTGGAAAAGCAACTGGGTGCACAATGAGTGGTTCGGTTCTTATAAATGGGAAGATTGAATCAATCCACTCATACAAGAAAATTATTGGTTTTGTGCCACAAGATGATGTTGTGCATGGAAATTTGACAGTGGACGAGAATCTCTGGTTCAGTGCAAAGTGCAGGTATGACACAATTAGTTTTGTCGTGCAAAGCAGCTGTAATTTGAGTAATCACCATACAATGAAGTACATCTGCTTCTTTTACTCATGGACTCAAAAACAATGTCCTGAAAATTCATTACCAACCGCCATATTAACTTTTCATATTTGTTTTTTCTGCATCACATTGCATGCCCCACCTCAGTGCACAATTGAAATCTGATAATGATGCCAGTATGCCACTGGAGCTTCATTCATGTTATAGAAATTTGATCATATAAATCAGTTATATTAACCATTGGTGTTCATAGTATACAAATGGCCTGCATTCATATGTATAGGTGATTTCTTTGAAGGCATCTCAAGTCTAATAATTTTAGTTTGTTTTGCTCTTTGCTGCTGTTCTCTTTGTTTTTAGTTTTAGTTCTACTTGCCATGTTCATTTTTTTTTTTCTTGACTGCAATATATGTCATTGGATTATGTTTCTTGTAGACTATCAGCTGATCTGCCGAAACCAGAAAAGGTTCTAGTTGTTGAAAGAGTCATCGAGTCATTGGGACTGCAGGCGGTGAGGGATTCCCTGGTTGGAACAGTGGAAAAGCGAGGAATATCTGGAGGCCAAAGGAAACGAGTAAATGTTGGGCTGGAAATGGTCATGGAACCTTCACTTTTGATCTTAGATGAACCCACATCTGGTTTGGACAGTTCGTCTTCTCACTTACTACTTAGAGCACTGCGACGTGAAGCTCTCGAAGGAGTAAACATTTGCATGGTGGTTCACCAGCCAAGGTAAGTTCCGAGTTTTAATAATCAAAAGAATGCAAATATTTGTAGGATTTATTCCTTTTCATCCTCTTTTCTTTCTGTTACTAATGTCTTCCTCTGTTTGGATAAGGCTCTATTGAGATGAGTCTGTCATGTCTTCCTTGATTTCCTTGTGTTCCACTGAATAGCTTAACCAGAAAGCCATTCTTCTAATTTTAGAAATCAAAATCTATACTTATTTCCATGCATCATGCTCAACATTTTGACAAAAAACTAATCTATATGCAAGTAAAACATAGAGTGGCTAGATATAAGGATCAGCTAGTAGACTTGAGACACTTATCCACCATAATTTTTCTCTTCTTGGATGTACTTCTTTGACTTTCTTTTCTGTTTTTCTTGTGCTACTTGTTCTCCTGTCCATTTTGATCCATTTTCATTTCCTTTAAAAACTCTAATCCTGACTGTACAAAGGTGGGTGAAGTTGTTATCATAGACCTAATGACTTAAGATTTAACAGAAGATGTGATCCTATACGAACTAGAGTGGCTAAACATGATTTATTTAGCTGATCTCAATTAGCTGGGAAATGGGATACTGATGTCAAAAGTTGAAATTGGTGATTCTCTGCAACAGCTATACTGTTGGCAAAGCAAGTTTAATCTACAATTTTTTAGGAAATTAAAGTGTCATATATTTATCATTTTTTCAAGAATTACAGATTTTAGGGTTTCATAATGGTTGTCCATATGTGAATAACCTTCCTTATTGGCTAAAGGGTAACGGGTAATTTTTCTGCTTCAGCTACACCTTGTTCAAGATGTTTGATGATTTGATACTTCTAGCTAAAGGTGGTCTTACAGTATATCATGGATCAGTGAAGAAAGTTGAAGAATACTTTGCTGGCCTTGGGATCACTGTCCCAGAGCGTGTTAATCCTCCGGACTACTTCATTGACATTTTGGAGGGCATAGTGAAACTGAGCACAAGCTCAGGTGTTAATTATAAAGAACTTCCTATTAGATGGATGGTTCATAACGGGTACCCAGTACCCCCAGATATGCTAAAGATTGCTGGTGGAATGTCATCTTCCTCAACTGGGGAAAATTCAGGTCATGGAACAAATTCCACTGCTACTGGATCTGAGGGACAATCCTTTGCTGGAGACCTATGGCAGGATGTGAAGTGTACTGTCGAAACAAAGAAGGACCGTATACAACATAATTTCTTAAAGTCCAAGGACTTGTCTGACAGGACGACCCCTGGTGTGTTTCAGCAATTCAGATACTTCCTTGGAAGGTAAATGCCAAATCTCCTTTTTCATTGCATCTAAATGTTCTTTTTCTTTTGTTCTTGTTATTATTATTATTATTATTTATTTATTTATTTATTTATTTTTTTGAGATAATTTTTAATAAACTTCTTTAGTGGTAACTGCTCTGTTTATTTATTATCTCTTGTGAAAGAAAAACATCCTTTTGCTATAGAAGTCCAAAGTTTCTTATATATGTACATAAATAGCAGCAAGAAGTTGGGTTCTTGTATCTGCTTGAATTTCATAGACCAACGTTTCTAGGGAAAAAAAACAAAAAGAAAAATTAAAATGTTGAGAAGATAATGGGACAATCATAATTACACAAAAAAAAATATCAAATGAGCCTAATATGTGTTTATAGGGTGGGGTTGGGGGAAGTAAGAAGAACTGGTTAATTTGGGAGGTTTAAGTTGAATTATTTCTAGAAGATATGAAATTTGTTTCATTCTCTTGCTGCGTAATTCCAACATGTTTTCATTCTCTTCAATAATTGACTTTTAATGATGTGACCATGGCTTCTTTTCAGGGTTGGTAAGCAGCGGCTGCGGGAAGCTAGAATACAAGCTGTTGATTATCTGATATTATTGCTTGCTGGAGTGTGCTTAGGAACACTTGCTAAAGTGAGCGATGCAACCTTTGGAGCCCTTGGCTATACTTACACAGTCATTGCAGTGTGTAAGTTAAAAATCTTGAAGTTCTAAACTAGACTTGCTCATTCTGATTATAACTTACTTTCTTAAAGCCATGGACTTATGATATCATCAAAATTGGGGTAAGTCATGATTTAGTGCAGCCACCTTAGGTGTCCATCTCTTTGGATGACAAACTGTTATCTCTCTTCTATACAGCATAACATGCCTGAGGGAAAAATTTATTTGCAATGCCAATCTAATGATTAGCTTAATTGGGAGTATATATATATAACTGAATTTTTACAGATACCCATTGAAGTCTATATCATGTATCTTTTCTAATCTGACAAAATTTTGACTACTGACTTTCAGCTCTTCTCTGCAAGATTGCGGCTCTGAGATCATTTTCTCTGGATAAGTTACACTACTGGAGAGAGAGTTCTTCTGGTATGAGCAGCCTGGCTTACTTTCTCTCAAAGGATACAATCGACCATTTCAATACGATCGTCAAGCCTCTGGTCTATCTCTCAATGTTCTACTTCTTCAACAACCCCAGATCTTCCTTCACCGATAATTACATTATTTTGGTCTGTCTGGTGTACTGTGTGACTGGTATTGCTTATGCATTTGCCATCTTTCTCGAATCTGGTCCAGCCCAACTGGTGCGAATTTTAACTTCTTAACAGTTTTAAGTTAGTGACGACAATTAGACTTTAGCTTGAAAGATAATATATTTCTTACCAGTTACAAGCTACTTCTTTTTCTTGCAGTGGTGTGTGCTTCTTCCTGTTGTCTTGACTCTTATTGCAAACCAGGAGAAGGAAAGTGAATTTATGAAGTATCTTGCTGACTTGTGCTATACTAAGTGGGCTTTGGAAGCATTTGTGATAGCAAATGCTAAAAGGTTTTATATGATTTCCCTCCTCCATATGTGTAGCAATTTCCACATGCATTGGTTATGTTCTCATATTTTATTTTCAAATTATTTCTTTTTAGGTATTCTGGAGTGTGGCTAATACAACGATGCGGTTCACTTTTGAAAAGCGGTTATGATCTCAATGATTGGAATCTTTGTTTAATCATTCTCATCATTACTGGTATAGTTGGTCGTATCATAGCCTTCTTTTGTATTGTTACCTTCCAAAAAAAGTGATTTTAGTCGGTCTTTTTTATTTCTTCATTCTTACTGTACAAAAATGGAAAAAAAAAAATACTCAATTCATAAACTCTTCAATATAGCAACTCAAATTCTGTGAAAAATTCTGAGGAAATTATGGAAGATTATACAAGTAGTTGGGCTCTTTCAAAAACCGTTGCATATGGAATAATGTGAGTAACAACTTAAGAGTCTTGGATCCATACATGCAATTATTTTACTGTCTGGATGGATCCGAGTATCGGACCATTTGAATCATTAAGGTATGCTCCTCTCAGTACAAAATTTGATAACTCATGCTCTTCAAAACATGCTACCGATAGTATAGAGGGGGAAAAAATAAGATTTAAATTCTCTCTCATGTGCACTGGTGCTCAGACACTCAATTTTGTACAACTATAGAAGAATTTTAAATATATTTGCTGTTCTAAGGCCGGGATTGAGGCAAACATATATTGCTTATTTTCTCTGAGGAACCTCTCTGGCAATGGATCATGATATGTCCATGAATCTCTGTTTGATTTTTGTCTTTTATTCTTATGTTTTATATGGTTTCATGTCACAACTTTGAAATTTATACAACAATAAAACATATGTTTAACATATGTTCTAAATTGGTTTTTGGTATATATATATAGGCTGTGTGTGTGGATTTGACATACATTAAATCAAACTTCCATGCATTATGATTTTTATAAAATTGCAATTCTTGGTTAATTTGGAGGTTGGTTTTTCCTTAAAAATGAATTTTTCTCCCAGAGTTTTTCTTGTTCAATGCAAAGAGGACCACTTCTACATCCATTATGCAGATATTGTCTGAACTAATTTTTGCTATAAAGGTCAAAAAGGCACAGGCACCGTCCAAAACGGTACACACTAAGCACTTTAGCCATGTAACTTGCTGGGTAGAGAGTCTTTACTGAGGTAAAAGAGAACTTTTGAACCACAATACTCAGAGGTGTGAAAGAACTTGCTTCTTGTAGCAGTGACTTTCAACAATATTCTAACCAAACACAATAAACTACTATTTGGAAAAAAAAAAAAAATTTGCAAGAAGATGCATCAATAGGGTTGGTGGTTAGTTGTTAACATAAGGGGAGCAACAGATGTGCCAAGAACCTCATATATGATGAATGGAACTCAAAACCTTATCTCATAAAAGGAGAGAAATGAACCATTAAATCAAAGCTCATGTTTACAAAACTCCTATTTGATTACAGAGGGAATTTTGTCAAAGGTCCTCATAGGACAAGAGAAAGGCCAAAAATAACATTGTTAGAAATAGTTGGAAAAAAGGTGTTAAGAATTTAACTGAGGATATAGTTTTTGGTAAAGCTAAATTGTGAAAAAAGACTCATGAAATTGATAATATCTAATCGGGATTAAGGCTTTGTTGAGTTGAGTTCTATGAGAAATTTCATGGAGTATCATTCATCGCTTTCTATACTGATACTTATCTTCCCATTCACCAACACCAGAATCCCAGTAGTCTCAACTGCCATGGAAAAACCATCCCACTGGTGGGGGGGCAGAGTAGATTTTGCTTGGGTTTCAAAGCACAAGGCTGTCTCTTTTGTTGGAGGTACTGAGCTGCACTAGTGCCCAAAAATTGACCAAAAAATAAACTGCATAGGCTTTTTTCTACAATTTTCCTTCTAGAAAAACACTGAAGATGGGGTGCCATGGAAACTTCTATATTCGTAATACAACACGACGACTTTGTTGGGCATAATGGAAAGGTTTCATAACACTCAAAATTAACCAACTTCTGCTTGCAAACCCACAATCAATACCTTGCAGATAATAAATTTTATGATCCTTGCAAATGAAGGAAAGCTGCCTCCATTTTGTATTTCTTCTTTCTTCCTTTTTTTTTTTTTTTGGGTATTTCTGGGTCACCCACTCCATGCCTCAATGATCTTATAATTAACAATTACTTAAATAACAAAACATACCAACACCATAATCATATTGAAACATGTCTTATTTGACACCATTTATATCCTCCTTTAAAAAATTTCATCTTCCACTAATGCAAAGGGAACCCTAATGTTTCATAATATAAATAAAAAAATAAAATTGAAAGACGGGGAAAAAAAGAAAAGAAATCAACCCTATAAACTAAGAGCAAGAAAAAAGGGTCAAGCTGTCTACTGTTTAATTTTCCTCATTGGAGAGCTTACAAGACAGGATCAGAACAACTTGTCTATGCCCTACCTAATGTTTTTCAATTTTTCATTTATCTTCCACCATGCAAGCTACATCTTTGATATCTCCAGAACACCAGCTTGAATTACTCACCTGCAGATCAGAAGTCCAAAATCAACCCCCTCAAGCTTTTGGGGTTCTGCAAACTTTGACTAGATCTGGTCCTGCAAGCAGCACCACTTTCAAAATTGGTGACTGTATTCCTGAAATCCACAAATTGTAAAAAGAGAAAAGGTTAGTTCCGATTTCATGGATTTGCCAAACGAATAAGAGAAAAAAAAATACCCAATAAAAGATGGGCAATGTGTAATCTATTGCATTATGGAACCCATAACCTAATAAGAACCCACTAAGTCACATTTCCCTATACTTTCCATCACCTAACAAGATCATACTAAGTTGCCGTTTCCTTTACTTTTACCTCCCAATTGTTGAAACTTAAGCAGAAACTGCAAACATGAAGAGTTTAAAATGAGTAGCAGCAGTTTTGTGGGTTAAGAAAGGCACCTAATCACGTAGATAGCCATAAATAGAGGATCACCTCCAAACCATATCCCCCATAAACTTAAGAGCTGGCACGCCTCTTATTTCTACATCAACTAGAGGTGCCTGAATTAATTTCAAACTGGAAAGTTCTGGATCATTTGGTATCATATCAAGCGCGCGCATCTGATCCTGCAATATTCCAAAAATGACATTAAAGCTGTAAAGCTTTCAAGTATGGAGAGTAAATAGAAAGTTTCTCTCTTTTTAGCGTTTTTTAAAATAGGATTTAAGAAGCATAACTCATAATAGGGTCTACCAACTTCCAATGAGGTAAATGCGGTTCATATTCAAATAATGTTCATAATAGTATGAAAAACCCAACTGATCGCTGAACTAGAAAGCTGTCTTGTTTGGTCTTTTTAGGTCAGGCTGAAGGTCAAACCAGTCAAACCGAAATGCAGTAACTTAAATTGAGTACATGTTACATAATCGAAAAGCAATTGCTCAAAAATTGAAATATTTAGGATACATATGCTAAATATTTTATTTCCCAGAAGGGTTAACAGATCCTTCAATTAAAGAAATTAACAAGTAGGAACCAAAAATATGTCATGTGTCACCATAAGGCACAAGGAATGAACAACCGTTCTTATACAATTGACATATACTTCATCTTTTCTAATTAATGTGTCCATTTTTAACTAAGGAAACATTAGTGTAGCTAATTTTTTGAAAAAAACAATAAAACTGGCAGTTTCAATCGGTTTTACCGGGTTTTATAAAATAAATTTGTTTATTGATCGAACCAGATCACAACAGTGATCAATTCTGGTCACATTCAAACCATCCTGTCAATCCAGTTTGTATGACACAGGTTTTGCAGCACTCATACAGTATAATCAAGCCCTACTAATTCTCCTAAGAAGAAAATTTGGAAAGAACAGGATACCTAGTATAGATGACCCTATTTGACAAGGCCATATAACTCAAGTCTGCCACTTCGCATCACTCGAGAGGACTGGGATGAATATTATGCTAACTCCCTCCTCCACAAGTTCCAAATGAATGTAACATCACGTGCCTGAAAAGCCTCTGTTCCCAGAACCTTCCGGCAACAAATGAATGCCCAGGATAATGCCTCTCGGCCTCTCCAAGCTTGCCAACCCTAGAAGCATTATAAGATAAACTGTTGCACCTTGATAATGGATGACTTGAGCTCAGTGCTTCAAATGAACTGTTGGAAATAGGGTCCAAGAAACTTCGAATGAGCTCAGTGCTTTACAATGATAGGTAACCCGACTCCTCAATAGGATTATGGATGACTTGAGTATCCTCATTTGATGGTTCATTGAGGCAAATGGTTGGTAGGAAAGATGCAGCATGGACAGCATACTGTTGGGATTGATGAAGTTGCTAACTTCATATCTTCCCCATGTCACTCCACAAATCCCCATGAAACGAAAATATTTTAATTTTCTTTGTTAGACAAATTCTCTCGCATGTTTGAACCAATAAAAATCCGGTTCATTCCATGGGTAACTGCTGGTGCAAGTTATTCAAGTTATAACTATATGTAATTAGTTGCTAGAATTATAAGTATTAATTCCATCCACTTAGGTATTATGGATGTATGAAAAACCTAAATAAAAATTTAATGTAGTGAATTTTAAGGGTCTTTTATTCACTTTCTTTTGTAAATTTTACCTTTCCAAATATTCATGTATTTTTTTTAGTCTATTTTTCTCATTTTTATTTATCTATTTATCAATGTAGTTATTATGGTATCATGGTTCAGCAATCCACAGTTTGAACTGGCTGGTGGAACTGCCAGACTGCGAACCAACTCCTATCTAATTTGATGACTAGTGTGGCACTAAAAATACTTTTGTACCATAGTACTTCTTCTAATCAAAACTATCATAGGTCTTATGCACATAAAGAAACCATCTCATTAAACTCTCATCTTGTCGCCTATTCGAACTGTTCCTGGATATATATATATATATACACACACAGGGCTTCTATTATAAGGTGCACCTTATGTAACTTTGCGTAAGGTGACCTCTATAGGACCAAATGCATATCATATTTTTAGAAACAGACTGTTGGATTAGATGAACTGCTTTTGAATTTCATATTCGCCAAAAATTACAGTGATCCAATGGTCAGTTTCTGAAAAAACTCACTGGGAAAAACTTGTCACATTTTGAAGAACAAAAAACTCACAAATTTTCATTGCAACATTTTTCAAAAACTGAGTGTTGGATCACTGTGATTTTTGGCGAACATGAAATTCATAAGCAGATCATCTAATCCAACAGTCAATTTTTCAAAATACAATATGCATTTGGCCCTATAGAGGTCACCTTATACAATTTTGGGTAAGGTGCACCTAGTGATAGAAGTCTTGTATATATATGTGTGTGCGCGCGCGCGCGCTAAAACATAAGTTCTCCCCTTCATAAATTTTAGGTTACTCACCTTATTTAATAGGAAGTGGGGAAAAAACCTTAACATGAAAATTCTCAAAATGTGTTATAAAATGTATTAGTGAAAAGAATTGTAAATGCATGTATGCCTTCAAATCTAAAAGAGACTTGTTAGAAAGGTGCAATTTCTTTTCTACTCCTCCTTATGCTTTCCATTTTTCTTTGGAATCTGCCTCCTCCTCATTGTTTTAAACTTGCTAAAAATTTGAGAAAGTGTGGGGCTATTTCCTTCAATGTTTAACCTTTGAGGAGTCATTGTAGGACCTTAAAACCCTATAATGTGATTAAATGTTTGCTAGGGGGAAAAAAAAAACTGAAAGAAGAAGAATTAACATAGAAAATTTCTTCAAAGTACATTGTCGCCAACAATATCCTTTCCCAATACACCAATCAAGCAGAAATTATTCCAACATACAACTTTATGATCACACAAAATTCAGATCAGATTCAACTACTCAGCGGATACTGAAAGCAACATGAATTGAAATCCTACCATACACGTTGCAAATTGTGGTTTAGCAGTTCAAATAGAGATTCTCATGACCATGTATAAAAATACACAAAGTTACGCTCCACTCGCATGTAAGAAGACAGAGTTTGAACTGGTACCTTCCTTTTCATTGAACAAAACTTGCAGTCTGATGTGGATGGAGGTAGAACTTGATTGACAATAAGCCTGTCTACTGGAACATTCTCTTTCATCAAGGATGCACACAGCCTTGATGACTCACTAATTGCCATGACCTAATGAATAGCCACAAAGTGATCAGTGAAGCAATTAGTGACATAGTCAATTAAAGCTGAAGCACCTAAAAACCCATTTTTCTTAGTAAAGTTGCTTTAGAGAAACCCCAATAATCATTATAAACATAGAACTTCTTCCTGGCAAGACTCAATAGTATGATTGGTCAAATAACTTTAACTGAAAGGAAGGCAAATCTGTATTAGAATGATCCTATTTTAAGAACACTATCCTACTAAATATAAATTATCCAGTAAAGTAAATATTGTAATGTCTGGCTACAAATATAATGACTGCAGTTAATGTAATAAAACATCCCTTCCAAGATGAGACAAAAGAAAGTCTTTATGAGTGTTAGCCAGGCTGTTGCATGAATCCCGTTCCATCTTATCACTTTCTACATTTCATAAAGGCTACATAACAGGGACCTGACATAGGTGTCTATGTTGGAGATGGATATAGCGAGTCCAACATAGCAACCTCCAAACAAAATTAACTGTGATGTGTGTCAATGACTGAAACAGTATTGTACACATAAAGTGCTGGTATGTTTGACATAGAAAAAAATGATATAATAGGTATACCTTTGAAATACAAAAACAATTAAACAAGATTTAAAAATTTTAAAACAGTTCTAAAAAACTTCAACAATTCATTCAAAAAATAAGCCACTTAAACTTTTGAAAAATTAATCATTTTGACCTATTCTTGTGCAGAATTTCCGATAGAAAAATGAAGCTTCAGAAAATGTTCAGAGATTTTGAAATTTACTTTCAACTTTGACCAAGATTAAAACCAAAATTTAAAACTTTTCTCTACAGTTACAAGAAACTGGTGCTGAAAGAATCCATTAAAGCAAAGAAATTGAGGCACCTAAAAGGAACACATTACAGCAAAAGGTACATTAGCAGTACTGGAAGAAACTAGCTAATAGTTGAAAACTAAAGTCAGAAAAATGAGTACTTATGTTTTATTTTATTACTTCCACTTCTATATTCAACAGAAAGAAGTAAAGGAACTTGGGGTATTACAGTGGGGATTGTTACTATAATAAACTCCGTGGTGTCGGAGTCACGAAAAAGCTCTCGCACTTTCACCATCCTCTCCCTTAGTTGCTCTAGTTTGTCAGACTACAGAATCAAACCCAGAATGCTTAGTGTATAAAGCAGGCAAGAGACTTGTTACAAACAATTCCCATGCTTACAGCATCCTGCCGTGTCTCTTCTTTCCTGAAAACAGATTTGATAGCTGCAGTTGCTGAATATAACTTCTTCTTTAGCTGAATTGGGTAGATCAACAAAAAGTAAAATTTAACATTCAAAAGCTGCATTAGATATAGTGTGAAACATTCCTTATGACAAGATGAATAAGTAAAACAATTCAACTGTCCACTGTTCCCTTGGAGGGTCCAAAATATTGAAGGCAGCTCCAGGTTAAGATTAGATATTAAAGCTTCCTGACATCTTGGGACCCATAGAATGACAAGCCAATGAGTAACGCATACAAAAAATTAGTTACTTAATATTCTTATATCTTTTACATTATTTTTGCATTCAAAATTTATATACAATTCCCCCTATATTCTTCCTTGACTGAACAAGTTGATTTAAACCATACTGAGGCAGTTCCCATCCAAGTTTTAGACTCTTACCTTCATTATCTTGCCTATAGATGCATCCAAGAAGTCTGGCAAGGACAAAAGCCGAAGAGTATGGCCCTAGCAAACCAATTCATAATTGAAACAGACAACTATCAACTAAGAGTAACTTCTAAATCACATGAACTTTTACTGACCGTGGGCGCAGTATCAAAAACAATCCGAGTAAACATACTATATTCCTGTGACTCAGCAAATTGCATAACCTGAAAATCATCTACGTGGTTAGAAAGAACACAAACAAATAAACCACTAACAACAATTAAATTAAATAAGTTCATAAAATATAGGAGACAATACATGCCTTGGAGATTGCAAGGGCTTCATCCAGACCAGGTGGAGGAGTGTCTAACAACTCTCCCAATTTTAGTTCTCCTAACTACAACAAATTCACAAGATTGGAAAAAAAAAAGGTAAAATATCAGGGAGTATGAATTATAAGTTAAATCAACATCCCTAGTAGAGAAAATAACAATTTTTTTAAAGTGAACAATATTTCAAATGGGTATAAGATTCGATTACTTTTTCTTGGACAATATTTCAGAATAGTTTCTAATTTTGAATTTTAAAATATGTTGCCAAAATTACACGTTTCATTGAATTTTTTGTTTTTCTCACATCTATCCCACTTCGGTGACTTAAGCAATCCTTCAATTATGTTTTTGGTTAAGGTGGTTAAACACTATTGCAAAGAATGGAATCTCAAGGTCCAGCTCCAAAATGTGACTGAGACTTCTTTAACTTACTGATTATCCAACTAAATCCATTGGTACCAAGTTAAGAAGCAGTTAAGGGATACAGGATGGGAGAATTTAGCAAGAAACGTATGAAGCATGGAAGCTAGATTGACTACAGGGAAGAGAGTTTCAGGTAAATATTATAAAAACACCAAAACTGTCCATAAAACCAGTATGAATATGAGCTTAATGAGGGAAATGACACTTTGTTAAATTTTGTTGGTGTGCACAAAATGCTCTGATACAAAATGAGGCAGTATGGTAAAAGGATTGGGAAAACACGCAACAGACAACTTGAAGCACACTGAAATTCACACAATGAAGTTATTCCTAAATATCGAATGCAAATGTTCACCTGATCAGCGAGCATTCCAAGGCCCATGCTATCCATATAATCTTTGACACCACTGCCATCATTTTTTTGACTTGCTGCGCGAAATTCTTCCCTAGCTTTCTCTGGGTTTATCTGTTACGATACTAAGAATTAAATATAGACATTATTGAACAATGTCTAGATGAGGCAGCAGACTCATCACAAGAATAATATCATTTAGTTACACACTGTTCTTTAACCAAATACCTCTAGAGCAAATAGTGGGGAATCCACCCCTTCAACAGGAACAAGCCTCCCTCCAGCCAAATTCTGGAGGCAATGTACAGAATGCAATAAGTCAAGCAAGTCCTCCCAAAAGGTTCAGGAATATTTAATGGAAATTTAAAATCATATAGAGCATTTTCAGTCCACAGAACAAACATGAAAGTACATATATTTACCTGGGCAAAAGAATCACTCAAAGAATGTGCAGGGTCAGTTGATACTACTATGGTGGGGTGCCCATGGTTTGCAAATTTTACAGCAAGGGACGCAGCACAACTTGTTTTCCCAACACCTCCCTTTCCACCTAGCATGTAATACTTCCGTTGGGTTGAGGCGACCATCTCATCAAACCCAGCAGTAGCTTCAGCAGTAGTAGCCACTGATCTCACTACAAGAAAATTATGCACTGCATATTATTATAACAACTATATCTGTGGTTTGGTAGACCATAGACCTTTGTTACGTGTATTGAATATGGATGTACAGCTCACATGACATATCTGAATAATACGTGAAAAAGCCTGAGTTCATGATGATCTTATAAGGATTGTGCTTAACTATCAAACAGTTTAGCTTAATCAAAATTAGATTTGTTTATTTGTGTAATATATGACTCTATAGTATATGGGCTCCTAATTAATTTTAGAAACTTTTCTTTCTGCTTAAGATCATCACTTTGAGGAATAGAAAAATTGGGTCTAGACTCTAGAGTAACTCTACATTTTTTTTCTTTTTTCCTTTTTTTGATCAGGAAAAAGATGTATTTTATTAATTAACAAAAAGGTCCAAAACAACCACATTTGTGATACGTGACTACAAAAATGTGATACTGTGACAAGCTATTTCCAAACATGCCCAATGCACCCTATTTGTTTCACTCCCTTACGCTCTACCAGGATTGATTATAAAGACAAAAACCCCCCAGCAACATGAACAATCTTCTTTCTTATATGTTAAAAAATTATTATTATTATTTGTTCTTTACTTTTCATTTTCCATTTATTTTGGTTGTTTGTAGGTATAAGTTTAAGTTGTTCATACACCCATTTTATTTTATTCAAATATTAATTTCTTTTTATTTAATTTTTGAAATTTTACAAAAAAGACATTATCACTAAAACCCCATCAAAGAAAATAGATGAAAATTGTAAACAACATAGCATGAAATTACGTACATTTGGTCATTCAATGTATCCTTCGAACTTCAATATCCATATAAAATTTATACACAAGCACACACACAGAGAGAGATATGAATGGAACGGTTACCTTAATGAGTGTGTGTGTGTGTGTGTGTGTGTAGAGAGAGAGAGGGGGGGGGGGCCGGGAGGATTACCTTGGAATGGGTTTTTGAAGGGTTTTCTAATGACTGTAGTTGAGGTGTAGCCGAAGCTTCTGTTGATTTTGTTAAAGAGGGTGCGGTAGCTTTGGGGTTTGGATATGTGATGGAACAAAGAGGCCATGGCCCTGGAACTGTGAGTTGCAGAGAATTTATGAGCAAAGGAGATGTGTGAAATGGAGGGTAAACGTAGAGATACCATTAATACTATGTTTGGTCACTCGGTGAATATTGGCTTTCTTTGGAATTGGGTTACTGTTTTTCCTCGGATGTGAGAGTGAATTGATTTGAACTTGTTCGCTGGGGCTTTCAAGTCTCTTGAATTTTTTTACGTTTTATTTTATTTTTTATTTTTTTTTTTCCTAGTCATTAGCATTAACGCCCGCTTTGGAATGCTTTGTTTGGTTGGTGGGAAACCGGAGCAGGAATGAAATTTGAAATCTACCCCTTTTTTTTTTGTTTTTTTTGCAATGAGCTTTCTTGTATTCAAATTCATAACTTTTGCCCCAAAAAAGATAAATATACATTCCACCGCACCAATACACTACCTACAATGCTATAAATATTATTTATTCTCTTTTTAAGTCCAACAATAAAAAATAAAAATAAAAAGTACAAAGTTTTTTAACTCAAAAGTCCTTGATAGGACTTAGGAACAACTTAAACCCAAAAGTCTTTGATTAAAATATTTTTTTTAAATATCCATATCTAAATATTGAAATTAAATAATCAAAATGAGAATTTGGTATCTATTGCAAGATTTCTGGATGACAAAATATTTTTTTTTACTATAGATTTATGTATCTCCAGCCTAATTGTTGTCGAATAAAAATATGAAAAATTATAAAATAATCTCCGTTTAAAAAGGGTTTCAAACATATCTTCCAAAGCTCAATAAAAATGAAATCAACAAAAATATAACACTGTAAAAACTCAATATTTTTGTTAATACGTATTGTTGTGTAAATATATCAGAAATAAAAAAAAATTAAAAAAAAATCTAGAAAACAATAGAATACATAGGGATGTCAATCTCGCATGTCAAACCGGGTACCACTCGACTGCGTCGGGAATACACTGAGCTGCGTCGAGAACCACTCGACTACCAGTCCTCCATCACCTGAAATGAGTGATTGAGAGAAACCCTCCTCAGCTGCGCCGTGCCGCTGTCGTCCGTCGACCATAAGTCCTCAGCTACGTTGTCGACCACCAGTCCTCAACTGTGCCGGGAACCACTCGACTACCAGTCCTCCATCACCTGAAATGGGTGATTGAGAGAAACCCTCCTCAGCTGCGTTGTGCCGCCGTCGTCTGTCGACCACCAATCCTCAACTGCGCTGTCGACCACTCGACCACCAGTCCTCCATCACTCCATCACCCTTCCTTTGAGACAAGGTACATTCTATTCTTGATTATTAGGGTTTCTAGGGTTTTACTTGTGGAACCCCTGTATAGAGCACTATTCTCTCTTCAGGGCTTGTGGAAGTGGAAATATTCTCTTGTTAGGCCAATGTTGCTGCATTTGTTGTCCATGAAAAAACCCTATAAGTTGATTCTCTTTCCTATCATTTTTATCTGTTGTTATTTTTAAGTCAACTCTTGCTGCTCATCCATCTTGGCATCCTCATCTTAGTTCTTGTTATATTTTTATACTTTTTCTCCTTTCTGCTGCTTAGAGTTCTATTGCATAAATCATGGCTTATAATACTTTCATTTTTATGTTCATTTTGGCCAATAAATTCTTTTGTTATTCCTCTCTAGCAAGTTAAATATTGATTTGTAGTCATGAAGTTCAATTGATTTTCTTTTAATTTTTAGGGGAAACCCTCAAAGGATAGACAGTGCGTCCTCCAACAAAAGAATTATATACACATATGAGCAGGTAAATTAAGATGTAGTCCGTAAGTTTGTTACCTGTGCTTTTGAATCTATAATAGTCATCATATCTAGGCCAGACTGTTTCCAGTACTTTCACCTTGTAATCTATGAAGCACAACTGCTGTTTTTACTGGATTTCTTTCTATATGCATGTTTGATTCATCTGAATATTTTTGTTTGAGGAAGCATAAGCTCTTGGATATGTTTTTTTTTTTTTAATAGGCAGTAAGAAATTTTAATGCAAGGCCAAGAAAGCTGCTTTTGAACTTGTTAATATGCAACAATTTAGAATAATCACAATGAAAAGCATCAATGGGTTAACAAATACCATTCTGTGTAAGAGATCCATTGGAAAGAAAGGTGTTTGTTTGCTCATCTTTACTTCACTTGAAAAGATAAAAAAAAGGAAAGGTATTGATTGGATTTCTCAAAGTTAAATGAGAGGGACTATTTATAAATGGGGCATTTTCTCATTGAAAAGACTGATTAGCCCTTGTTAAACAATTACTTTCATATTGATTTTATAAGAATATTTTGATAGATTATTGTAAATTGAGCAGATTTGAAAAATTAGACACGTCTGACCCGCTTGACCCGCCCCGCCCCATCCCGCCATATTAAACTGGACGGGACGGGGCGGTAACGGGATGGGTTTTTTAATTGGGACGGGAATGGAATGGGAAACCCTGACTCGTCAAGGGTTTGGGACGGGAATGGGATGGAACTTTCTTAAATGGGACGGGGTCGGGGAAGGGGTGACCCGTCCCAAACCCGCCCCGTTGACATCCCTAAGAATACATAGGAAATATAGATGCATTTCTTTGTAAAAACTGTACTGCTCTAGCAACATTTAATATATGCTAATGTTTTCTTTTGAGATTGGAGTTTTGTTGTGTGGTATCAACATAAGACTTTTGATGAAGAACTCCTTTAGAAGAAAAAAAAATCCGTCATAAGGAATTCTAGACCACTGTCACTTTTAACAGATTGTATATGAGTTTTAAATTGTGTTTCTACCATGTAAACTCATGTTATAAAATGAAATGAAGATATGCTTATCCTCGGATTTCGATTTAATTAAATAAACCCATGTGGATCTAGAATAATCATCAACTATAGAAAAAAAAAATTATTTGGAACCATTGAGAGTGGAGAAAGTAAAGGGGGGGATCCCCATATGTCACAATGAACTAATTGATCGAAACGGAGTTCAGAATGCATGAGAACTACGAGAAAAATGTAATCTTTTCAGTTTTGCCATAGGACAAACATTACAAGGATTTATATGAGTATTGGAAAAAAAGACATCTGGTTTTATTTGTGAGATAAAACACAGTCGAGCTAATGAAGGATGTACTAAGTGATAATGCTAAAGATCAAACTTAGATTAAATTACAAAACTAACAAAAGAAACATTTTTGAGTAGTGCAGTGATATTGCAACAAGATGTAAAGTCTTTCGCATCTTTTACCCATCCCAATCATCTTCCATGCCACAAGGTCATGAATAAAGCATAAATCATGTAAAAATATAAAACAGCATTTCTGTGATAGAGTAATTTTACTAACCGATAGCAAATTGTAGGAAAATGAAGGAGCACATAATACATAAGTCAAAATTAAAGAATTATAATTTTTAATGGTACCAATATATATGTGTGTAATAGAAACAACACCACCATTTGGAAGCTTAAGTGAGGTATAAAGAGTCGTGGTGATTGTGGGGGCTATTTCCAACCGCCTTAACACTAAAGGCTCAATCAAGCCAAACAAGGCCTTAGATGGGCCTACAACATCTAACATTTCCTGTGCAGCACACAAAGACAAAGGCAACCCCTTCCCCCAATAAAGCTTTGTCAGACAAGCTTTATTGGGAAGATCAAGCCTTTAAGGCTATGGGACAAGGATTACTTACTGCCCAAGGCATATCCACGGGATATTTCACAAATATCTCACCTATTTAAGGAGGCTTCCTCCACAATAGCAGCAAGGTACGTTCACTCACGCCAGCTCCTCTCATTTCATATACTATAATGCCTTATACTAACTTTGGCATTTGAGGGTCTTTGGCAGGCCCCACACCGGGGTTCAGCTCCACCCTCAACTCCGCCCAGGAGCACAGCTCTGCGTTCAGCTCCCTAACTCAGATTCTAGCTCCACAACCGCAGGTCCGACAGATTCAGCCACATAGATGAAGGAAGAAAGGAAGGGAACACATCAAATATCATTTATAAGGGTGGTGCTAGCTTACCGAAAGTCTGGTTCACCACAGTGATGATAGTAAAATAAGTAATTGAGTGTACTAGATGGTCAGTAGCTCTTGTATTCATGATCAAAGAGGAAGACAAATTTGTAAGTAAGATATTGTTACAAGAAAATACTAATTGTGAATTGGAATTAGACAAAATGGTAGTTGAATAAAAATGATTACTTGACGTAGAAGGCAAACGAGATTGATTAGGTAAAATAGTAGATGCTTGATCATGAGAGTTTGATACCTCTGATGATGGTTGTGAGTTTATCAATGCCAAGATTTGCTGATATTGTTATTGAGAGAAACACAATGATGTAGAAATTATATCCAAGGGTGTACTAGCAAGTTGCCTAGATACCTGATTAGTAGTTGAAGACCTTCCTTTTGGCTTATAATCTTGAGGATAAACATGCAACTTATAGTATTTATCAACTTTGTGGTTTGTGATGCCACAATGAGATCAACCACATTGGTATATTCTTTCTATATTGTTGCTACTTGGGAGTAGTAAAATCTTAAAGGTTCTGATTTCTTGCTGAGAAACGCAGCTGATTATTCAATAGAAGATGGAGTCACTAAGGATCCATATCCGATTCTTTCTAGTTTTTCTTATTGTAGAATTAAATAAAACACGTTTGCATTCGGTGGCAAAGGATCCATAAGCAGAATTTGCCCTCAAACATGAGAAAAATTCTCATTAAGTTCCATGAGAAATTGCATAACATGCCTACATTATTGATATTCTAGTCAAACTCGTGAAACACCACATGAACAATTTGGAATTGGACTATAACTCAGCAACTCATCCCATAAACCCTTGAAACGTGTATAATACATATTTACAGATGAATTTTCTTGCAACAAAGATGCAAGGTCCTTTTCTAGTTGAAAAATTATTGGGCATGAGTGAAACGATCTTGCAAATCTTGCCATATTTCTCTTGCAATACTACCATGTATAACACAAGTAGCAATCTCTTTTGAAACCGATTTGATTATCCATGAAAGAATATTCATGTTGTTGCAACGTTCCCATGTAGTATAAGAAGAATCTGATTCTATGAGCTGTAATATGGTACCATTCACAAACCCAATCTTGTTCTTAGCAATTAACGCTATCTCCATTGATTGGCACCGTGTATGATAATTTTCTCCCATGAGGATATGAGCAACAAAAATACATCCTGGTGAATCACCATTTTGTAATAAGTAAAAACTGGTTGAATCTTTGACTATTGAAAATGAAGAAGCAGAAGCCATGAGCAAGTGCAGAGAAATTGCTCTTCTAAATCATTATTCTTTTGGACGACTATGGGGTTAAATAACTGTCAACTGTAATGAACTACTACCTTAAAGATTGGAGGGGAGTTTAACCCTCATCCTAGAAACTTGCTTAGGGCCACCCAAACCCCAGGGCCGGCCCTGACCTTTTATAGACATCCCTATGCATAAAGAATGGCTAGGATCTATATAAGTGTTGTTAATCCAACGACTTGGATTATTCTATATATATCTATACAAGTTCTAGGATGTTCCTTAGATATATCTAGAATATCTACAAGAAGTTAGGGTGTTCAAGAATTCTTTATGAAGCCTCTATGTGAGGGAGATTCTCAAAAATTCCTCACGCTATAACAACCAATAAATTAAATCATACTAGGAATACAATAGCATTCTATTAGGGTTAATGTTTAGATATTCAATTCTTACAATGATTGAAGTAATGGATATTATGTATATATAGTAAGAGAGAGAGAGGTAAGGAACCTCAATCAAATTGGGTGGAAAACACTGCTTGTATTTTATATCCCTTTGAATACAATTCATAAAACAATTTTAGAAATGAGGAATTGGTCAAAAGTCTCATTTAAAAAGATTTTACTTCCTTTAGCCCTCTCAAAAGATCTTGGGAATTTTACGTCAATGGATTCAAGTTTTTGGAAAATTACCTCAATGGAGCTTGGTTTCTTACTAGGATTGTGGATTATTTATAAACTTGGGATTGTTTGTTAAACTAAGGGAAGGTGAGGATTGTGGATCCTAAGCCCTGTGATAGGATGATGGGAAGTTGACAGGATCTTGCCCCATGCAAAAAGACTAACCTATCCCCTATCATTTCTTAAAAAGCTTAGGAATTAAAGGGTCTTCTGGTAAATAAACTTAATAAAAATGAAAAGACTGATAGGCTCAACCAAGCCCATTAATTGCCTATTACCCGAACCCAGTGCAGTGCCGTTTTGAAACCAACCAACTGCCGTTTTGAACCCAACCCAAGGCAATGCGAGCAAACCAACGAACGAACGAAACTGTAGCTGACGTGACTCTATCTCCTCTTCTTATTAGTAGAGAAATGCTTAAATATAGATGTCTAAACTATTAAGGAAAATAAAGTAAATTGATCAAACTTTAATTTACTTTCTCTCTCTATTAATGCAATATGTATAGGTAGTTAACATGGTATATTACATCAATAATCACATTACTAATTGTCGTAACATAACTAACATGACCATGTTGGTCATCGTATTATCTGATAATAAGCTAGAGAAAATGATCAAAATAACATTGGCAACCTTAGACAACGATGATTATTTCTCGTGAATTTCTTAGTCCCAGAGTAGACTTCATCTGATACGCGTAAGCTGGTTCAGAATATCCCTTAATGCAATACAAAAAAAATATATGTGACCATCAATTCCAAGAAAAAGGTCATGTTGTAGATGCATAAAATGGAAAAATTAAAATCTGATTTTGTCTTATGCATGGCACCATTGATTGACAAGGATAAGAGCACGTGATATCATAGTGAGATTGCCTCTTTTTTTTTTTTCTTACTGATATGAAATTATCTTCTTTCTAACCTCTTACTGAAATTCTACCCAAGGTCATGGGTTAAATGATGCATACACTTCATGCACACTTGGAAAAATATTTCAAATAACAAACCAATATATATAAATATACTCCCTCCGTCCCATAAAAATAGGTCTCTTCCAAAAAATACGCATATTAAGAAAATTCATTAATGCATTG
Organism: Hamamelis virginiana; assembly: GCA_017140935.1. NCBI lineage: Eukaryota > Viridiplantae > Streptophyta > Magnoliopsida > Saxifragales > Hamamelidaceae > Hamamelis > Hamamelis virginiana. The sequence continues at coordinate 1,724,150 of JAESVK010000152.1, read as the reverse complement.
ATTTGTGATCTTTTTTCACTTTTTATTTCCAAAATTACTCTTTTTCTACAATTGCATTTAGTGCCATGTCAAGACATTTTTGGAATAAAAAAATGTAATATGGGAAAGTTAAAAGAAATATAATTTGACTTTTCAAAATGGACTATCATTTTAGGACCGCGAAAAAAGAAAAGAAGACCTATCTTTGTAGGACGAAAGGAGTAGCTGCTTATCACCGTAGAGTTAAGGAAGATCAAATGTTAATTTGATAATGTTAACTTAAATGAGATGATTAAGAACAAAAATGATATGGGTTTAAATCTTATTAGATGGCAAAATAAGTAAATGAAAGATTTGGGCGATCCATCTATCTTGAGGATTATATGGGCTAATTAATTAATTTGCTGTGACAAATTGGAAATACCATTTACATTCTTTACCTTACACCTAAGAAAACTAGATATCTCGAAATCTACTAGATATACACATTAATTAGGGAAAGATTTTAGGAGGATTTCAGGTCATTTTCAAGTGATCGATCAGAGAAAATCTATATCAATGGAGTTGGGTTTCGTTTAAGATTGACCATACTTTTTTTGGCTTATTATTGGATTTGAAGCACAAGATAACAACATCAAATTGTAAACTTATTACAAGAAACTAGCTAATTCATTAAAGAAGTTATTTGGGAAACACGAAAATTTATGATCGAGCTGGAAGATGAGTTAGATTGATTTTTAATTATTTCACCACTATTTAGATCGAACAACAAATCTTTTTAGTTTTGAATAGATCAAAAATTAGATAAATCAATCACGAGTTGATTTATTTAAACACCAGATAATAATATGAGAGTGAAGTTAATCTGGATTGGTTTCAAAAATTATATACAAGTCTAAAATGTTTTTATTTTGGCTTAATATATCAAATTTGTGCAAGTTAAAAGTGATGATCTTATAGGCATGTGCAGGTTTATGATGAACAGTAAGCCCCTCAAATTATAGTAAAACATAAAGCCCGAAACACATTCAATCTTAATGTGGCAAGAGGGACCCATTAGATTGGAGAAATTCGATTAGAGCAGGACTCATTCAAACATTCAAATAGGATACATTCATGGTATATAAGGGTGTTGTTACATACACAAAAGTTATTAACAAATTTATCCATCGATTAATGTAGCATTTATTTTCTATTTAATTTAAGTTCATAACAAGAGAAGGTAATAAATCTTTTTTTTTTTAATTATTAATTACTAACTTCATATTATCGTATTAGTATCTGTAATTAAAGGCAATTGATATATTTATCTACTCTAATTTTCAAGATTTTTTGGTTGATGTTGAAAAATGACAGTGTATATAAGAACCCATCTCACAAAGTGATGGACTCACATATATAACCCGTTACGGTCTCATAAAGTGGAGGCCAGTCTTGAGATTGAACTTTAATATCCTGACTATAATATGCAGCTAATCTCTTACATCCATAAGAATTAATCTATGTCCAAATTAATTTTTATAGCATCGGAATAGATTTAGAGTACAACCCTATCTTGTATTAATTTTAATAGAAGTACGTCTTTAATTGAGGCAATCCATCCAATAAACAAGTACACACACACATATATATATATATAGGGTTAGAGACGCTTGATATATATATTTTACTCCTAATTTGAAACGTTGTTTGCAAAACTCAGTGTATAATAGGAATTTTGAAAAACCAACCGTTGGATTAGATATTTTGTTATACACATCATATATACCAAAACTCACATTGATCTAATGGATACTTTTTTAAAAATATGATAGTTTTAAAATAAACCGTAAAAAAATTGTGTGAAATTTCACAATGTGATTTTTGGCATAAATAATGTATATGAGAAGAATATCTAGTCCAACGGTCAGTTTCTCAAAATATGTATTTCATACTGGATTTTACAAACTGCCTATCAAAATAGAAGTAAAAACAATGTGTCAAAAGAATCTATCCGCCCGGCCCCCACACATATATATATATGCTTTTCTTTTGGTTAAAATATCATTTGTTACCAAACCTTAAAATAATATTACAAGGCTTAATTGGAACCTTCAAAGGCTTCTCAAAGAAGGCATATATAACAACAACCAACCCTATAAAAAAAACAAACAACAATATATTGCAATCTACGCCAAGCAACCCCACGACTGTTAGCACGATGACCCACTCCCAACTGCGACAGTTAGCCAAATACCGGAGCAAATCTAAGTCTGAAAGCTCCTTCTCATCTTCTCACACCCCTCAATCCCTCTTCCATTCAAATCAAACGTCAACAACAACAACAACAAGCAGCAGCAGCAGCCACTCTTCCTTAAACTCCAAGCTTATTTGTCAACTACACCCAGATGAAAATATTGCCACCCCATGTTGTTTTAATGCTTTCTCTTGGCGGTTTTGTGGGTTGAAACTGAGGTGCAGCACCATGTCTTTCTTGGCTAGCCGGAGCGACATTTTGTCCGTTCACGTGCCATCGGAGATTGTAAGTTCTGTTTTTAATTACGGCGAGTTTTGATAGATCTCGTCTAGTGTTTTTTTTTTTTGGTTAAATTTTTATTATTTCTTTGCGTGTTGTCGGTTTCTATTTTAGTAGAAATCTAACAGCACGAGAGAGTTTTTGCAGCTTGTTTACAGGTTAAAATTACGTCGTTTGCTGTTATATATGTAACGCAGAAATAAAATTTGTATTTTGGTTTGTTTCTTATTGCAGAGTAAGAAGAAGCTTAGTGGGACGCTAAAGAGAGAGGAACTTGAAAGAGAGGTAGGGGGTGTATACACTTTTGACACACACACACACATATATATATATACTTCTGATTTTAAGTCAGGGACCCCTGATAAGAACATCTCTCTTTCTATATATATATATATATATATTCCCATTTGGCATGATGCTTGACATGGCTTGATAGTTGATTTGGAGTTGTCGAATGAGCACCATACCATTAAGGTATATATTTTACAATGGTGTGCGCATTGAGGTGTGACTGTCAATTGTCACTTCATAAGAGATAAAAAGATTGGGAAAAATGTAAAGAAGAGTAGCAACCTTTTTAAAAAATATATGTGATTGTTATAATTGATGTTATTCTAATGTATATATCCAAAAAAAAATTCACTAAGAAGCATATGAATATCTCATGAATCTCCCATACCTAGCTAGTCCATCTCTGTCCCATTCCAATCTTTACAATGCAGAGGATCACCCTTTTTTAATTTGTTTTAATGTCTCCTAGTCATAAGCATGCACCCTTGGAACCTAGCTTGAAATAGTAATTGGACCCCATTGGTTTGTGCTTTGTTGTTGGATATATCCTAATCTCATGATGGAGGTAATATTCCCAAGACTTACTTTTGCAAGGGACACCTTCACTTTGAAATTACTTCCAGCTCTTTTCATTCTTATAAGTAGAAACTGACCTAATTTAGAAAGACTCTTTACTTGGATTCTCAAAAGCATATATTATGATAATATATATATAATTTCCTCTTCTTCTTCTTCTTCTTCTTCTTCTTCTTCTTTTCAAAATTTTAAAGAATATTTCACTATTTTCAAGCTTTAATTTCATTTAAGAAGGAAGTAGAAAGTATATATCATCTACCCTGTAGGTTGAAAATCAGCTACACCAGTTCACTATCAACCTCTACATGGCAAATACTTCAATGCTCATAATTTTCATTTCTTGCCTTCAAGAGCTTTGCTTTCTAGGGGAATTAAATTGTGGTAATTACTTAAAAAGAATTAGTTAATTAGTTACAACAAAATTACTAAATATTTATTCTCTGATCGGATCGTCATAGAAAGTATGAGGGAAAAGAAAGAAAAGTATATATTAAAAACAAAAATTAAACACGGATTCTCTTCTTAAGCAATTTTAATAATTTTCCTTTCCTTTCCCTTAATTTTTTCAAGAACCAAAAACAAGCTTAAGGTCTCATTTGTGTTATATATCTTTTCCTAAAATCACTTTTGGAGAACTAATTTCTCTTTAGAATTATATTCAAATAATATCTTCACAAATCAAAATTTTCACACTAGATCGAAGTGATATATTGTGGCAAAAGTTGAGGCTAGAATCACTTCTAGTATGAAAATTTTGCCAATCATACTACCACTTCTCACTCAAGTTGTTTAGAAGTGATTATCATTCCATCTCTTAAATCAAATAGAATTATGAGCTCTAAAAGTTATTTTAAGAAAAGCTAGCTAATGCAAAACCGGCCTTAAAATTGTTTGGATATATATGATCTAAGCCTATGTTGGTCATTTTGAACAATTAATATTTTTTTTAGTAAAAGATTATATTGATGAGATATTTTTTCTTAGGTCTCTATGCTTCAAAAAATGCTGAATCAAGAAGAAAAGATGCATGAGATTTTGGAGTGTGTACAACATCGAAATGATGGTTCTGCCCTCTCTATCCCTAATTTCCTTCCTCCCAAGGTAACCTTCTTTCCCTTTCTCCTTTCATCAATTATTTTTATTATTTTGGGTACATGTACAAACAACACATGCATGAAAACATGCACGGGTGAAACTGAAAGCAAAGGTTTTTTAAATGACTTCCAAAGGTTTTTTTTTTTTTATGAGGAGGGTGTCCGGGCCAGCTTACGCGCACCTCGACTAATCCCTCTTGTGACTAGAAAATCTAGCATGATTTGTTATGGCCACTATGAGTACAAACTGTACATATATATGCTTTTCTAGTTTTCTTTCAACATCTTAAAGACAGACTTTAATTTCTATTCCAAAAGCAGGTGGGGTACCTGCATGCTGCTTTGTGTTTCACTTTAACATTTATCTCTAAGAATTTTAGTCACTATTAGAAGTCATTCTTTCTTAAAAAGTTGCTGCTAGTTCAAAATGCATCTATTTGTACCAGATTTAGCCAAAAAATCAGCCACCCCATTTCCAATTCTATGATAGTATACAAACTGAACTATGCCAATTAATTTGATCGCATAACATAGATATCATAGCCTCAATGCCTATGATCCACTTGAGAATCACTTTCTATTATTAAAATTTTCAAGCAAACCCATAATCCAGACGCAATAAAAATAACCCAAGCTCTTCTAATATTAAATTTTGCACTCATATTGTTTTAATTTGAACACATTGACCCCTATAGTTTTCAATTGTAGCACTTTTCACACTTTTGCCATTCAATCTCATCATTTTTATATGTATACATAGCGGTGAAATTTTATAATTTTCCTTAATATATTTTAATTTTTATGAATTATTTTCGTCATAATTGACAAAAGAGTAAAAAGTGCTACAAATAAAATCTATTGTCAATATGTTCGAATTAATACCATAGGGCTGCAATGTGAAAGTCAATGATAGTTGAGGGGTCAAACTATATATAATTTTTTCTTTTAATGTTTAATTTTTTAGTTGCTTCCCCACACTCCCTAGTAGTTCTGTAACTTCAATACAAATTTTGCATGAAGATGCCAGCTAGCCTGCTGGTAAAATCTCTTGGTAGTTTTACTAGAGACACGGGTTCAAATCAAGGTGGGGAGGGATTAAAGGAAAAGAGAGGGTTACCTCCTGTTGTGTACATAAATTTTGCATAAAGTCAATAACGTAAAAACTCTTGTATGAAAAATATGTAGATGAAGGAGCTCTTAGCGGAGTTAGCTATGGTTGAGAGTGAGATAGTTCGACTGGAAGACCAAATAAGCCAACTTCAAATTGGGTTGAATCATGAACAAGAAATTGCCAAGGAATCAAAATCCAAACAATGGAAACAAGAAAGTTTAAGCAACCCTCAAGGCTATTCAATAGTTCCACCAAATCCGAGCCCCACAAACAAAGGGATTCATGAAAGGATGGCATTTGAGACAAAGGCATTGCATTTCATTAGTAAAGCTATAAAAGGTGATTATAATCTCGTTGACTTCTCCATGAACGAGAAAATGGGAAACTTAAGAGTATTTGCTGATCAGAAAGAAAATCAATTCCATGGGGAAGTTGGATTTCAGGATAAGCTAATTCCAAGAAAAAGTGGGGTGCAGAAGCCATCATCACCTCTGCGAGACCCAAGACATCCAACACCCAGCAAGGTAGTCCCCAATTTTTTTGCGCCATTTGATTTTTGTTTTAAATTCTCATTTGCTATTTTGGTTTCCAAAGTGAAAACATAAATTTAACAAAAGAAATGCAAAAATGCTATTCAACCACTTATTTTAATGACCCTTCATTTTCGACCCTGGCGCGTCATTCTATTATTGGAGCCAAACTGGTATCTTAGACATGATTGATGTGTGATCTATGCCCATAATCAGATCGAAGTTTGGCTCCAACTCCAAACATGGGAGGGCATGTATGGGTGATTAAAATGTGTAGTTGAATAGCATTTTTGAAATAAATATCCTTAGCTTTGTAGTTTGCCAGATATAGATATAGAAGTGCCTGTATCCCAAAAAAATTTCAAAAAAAAAAAAAAGTATTCCAAATGAATTCAAGTCCTTCATTTATTATCAAGAAGAGATTTTGCTGAACAAAAGAAAAAGACTAGTGTAGTGTTTGGCCCCCGTCTAGAGCTTTGGAAGGCCCCAAATGGGCTTCCTGGAGCAAAAAGTCCATTTAGAATTTTTAGAGGTATTTGGTGAAACTTTTTAAATGGACTTTTAAGATAAATCAATAATTGATTTTCAGCAATGTATTCACAAGATTTTGATTGTTGTTTGTTCTAAGTTTTTGAGTGACTTTATTTGAACAGAGAGAACGTAATCCAAATGTCTCCATAGACCCTGCACCAAAATATATAGTATCTAATTCAATTCAATCAGAAGAACAGAACAGTGACAAGTGGCAACCCAACAAGCTATCTGAGAGCATCATGAAGTGTTTGATCTTCATATATGTGAGACTACTTAGAACATCAAGAGCAAATGAATTAGAGAAATCTGGCCTCATTTCAAGGTCTGTTCACTCCTCCTTAAACTCAAGAAGCTTTAGGGCTGACACCAGCTTGACCCCAAAGAAGAACCCAATGTTACAGAAGGACTCAAGGCAACAGGACCCCTATGGTATCTTCAGTACAGAAGAGTCTATTCCGAGGGACATTGGCCCTTATAAGAACTTGGTTATATTCACATCAAGCTCTTTGGACCCCAAATGCCTCTCAAGTTCTAGTTCTATTCCCTTGCTACGAAATTTAAGGTAGGAGAGAGGATTTTCGTATATAGATTGATGGATATATGCATAAAGTTTGTTTGATTGACAGGAAAATGAAAAAAAAATAATAATTCACTTCTTGTGCGTTCGGCTGTCACAAGAAATTGAGAAAGTCATAAATGGATCTTACCAGAAAGTCATAAATGGATCTTACCATTAACTCTTTTTTAATTTCCCGCAAAACATATCAAAATATGAAAAAACTCATTATTTATAACCTTCTTGTTACGGGAAAAGAAAATTCCATCAAGTTTTTTTTTTTTTTTTTTCTTCATTTCACTTTTTTGTATAACTTTCTTTTCTAGACAACCAAACGCAATCATAGGAAATGCTAACGATAATACATAAACTTCTGTAATGCCACATGAATGGGAAAAGCCTAGCATGCATATACATTTTTCAATTCTATCATTTATTCTAAATAATGCATACTTTCATAAGACTGCGTTTGGTTATTAAAAAATGTTATGCAGGAAAGTGAAATGGAGGAAAGTAAAGAATGTTATGCAGGAAAGTGAAAGGGAGGAAAGTAAAGGAAAAGGAACTTGATAAAACTTGTGTTTCCTAGAAGCATTTGGTTTACAAAAAAGTTACTGAAAAATAGAATTCCAAAGTTTCCAAAGATGCTTTTTCTCATTATAATTTTGGGAAAGTATTTTTCTACCGTAAAGAATTTGTAGTGGGATCCACAACTTTATCACATTTTCTCGTGACAACCAAAAAGAGAGAGAAAATAGTTTTATTTTTCTTTTCTTTTCCTTTCCTTTTCCATTAAAAGGAGCCTATTTGATTTCCACTCTTACTTTGTTTTTGCAAATTGCAGGGTCTTAATGAATAATCTGCAGAAGGTGGACTTGAGATTCTTGTCTCACCAACAGAAGCTAGCATTCTGGATCAACATGTACAATGCTTGTATCATGCATGTATATAATTATTAATATTGGAAAAGCTATTTTAATTTCCTCCAATTGTTCACATGATCATATTGAGAGTGGGCTTTAGCTAGCCTGATGCGCCTGTCGATCATCTCATGCTGTGCTGATTTGATGCATGATGATGAGTAAGCTTACACATGTGCATTAGGATAGCATTCCACATCTTGTTGGGTTTAATTACTTGAATTTCCATTATTTTCAGGGGTTTCTTCAATATGGAGTGCCTCCTAGTCCAGAAAAACTGCTTGCATTGATCAACAAGGTACACTATTTCTCCATATCATATCCCAGCACTGCATTTGGTATAGTTGGTGGGCATATGACTAGTTAGCAGCCTATATATATTGTGATTTTCTTCTCTCTTGTTTGGTATGTAGTTTAAAGAGAGAAAATGAAGTGATTTCTTTCCTCTTTAATTGCTCGGGAGTTGGAAATAAAAGAAAGAAAAGACAATTCTATTTCACACATCTTAATTGGCATTTGATACGTGGTTCACATTAATAAAAATATATTTTTTTTCTTTCAAGATCGTAAAGACGATTAGCCCACATGAAATGGGCGGTTAAAGATGGGTAAAGTAGCATTTTTCTTTATTAAATGATTGTGTTGAAAAGATTCATTAAATGATCATATCACCAATATACCCTCCATTCTTTTTATAAGAGTAGAAAGTATTTAGAGGGTAGGACCCGCATCATTTGTATGTTTTTTTCCTTACTGATTAATGGGGCAAAATGGTTATTGTGAAAGTTTTATTAAAGTCACTTTCTCTACTCTCCAAATCTTATTACTTTCTGGAAAAAAAAAGGAAAAGTGGTTCAGGACGGGTTTTAAACCGTGGCCTAACTTCATTGTAGAAAGTGTTCAAAGGGTAGGACCAAGGAATTAAATATCAGTATTGAGAGATATATCGATAGTGCCGAAACACAAATATATCAACAGATATATCGATCGTATTGAAAATATCGATATCAATTTAAAGATATGATAAATATTATTAATTAAACATGGAAATTTTCAGCGTAACTGTGCAAAATAATAAATTAAACTATAATACACAATTTAAAATTAAAATATTACAAATTATATATATAAGACAAGTTTATGTTGTATTTGGTATAATAAAGTGTACCGTGCTGGGCAAAATAAATCACAAATTATTACAAATTTTACACTAATAAAATGTTGCATGACATAAAAAATCTAAAATATATATCATTTACAAAATAAAAAATAAATAAACTTGTATACGAAAGAATCTTCACCTTAGACCAATACTTACTAAAATATCGGTAAATATTGGTAAAGATATGCGAATCTAACATCGTATCAATACCCACGGATATACGGATATATCAGAGATATTTTATTTCATGGGTAGGACATAAATGTCATTTGTATTTTCTTCTTCATTAAACAATAAGTAAAATGGATATTATGAAAGTTTTAATAAAGTCACTTTCTTTTCTCTCCAAATCTTCCTCCACTTGAGAAAAAAGGAAAATGGGCCCCGAGGGGTACTCACTAAACCATGAGTTGAACTCAACAAATATTTTGGAAGTGCTTATTTTCTATTGAAAGCAAACATATATTGATTTTAAGCAATATTCGATAACACCAAAAAGAAATTAAACATTGATTTTTTTTATTTTGAAAGCAAGAAAGTACTTCCAAAATACAAATCAAACAATACTGCCAATTCCTCGAGGTTTTTTTATATCAATTTTATTTGTAATATTAGTGATAATTAATGGTTTGAACTTTGAATTCAGGCAACCCTCAACATTGGAGGCAACACAATAAATGCTGAAGCAATAGAGCATTTTATTTTGAGGAAACCAACATCTTCTATCGTGGAAGAGGTACACTTGATTTTTTTTTTTTTTTTTTTTTTTTTTGGTGACTGAGTGTCCGGGCCAACTTACGCTCACCTCGACTAATCCCGGGGCCCTGAAGTTAACAACCGGGTAAACCATTTGTATTAATTGTCTTATATATACTTGTGTTTGTAATTAATAATATGGTTTATATAGTTTTATCGGAAGGGAGAAAAGGATGATAGAGAAGCCATTATTCGCCAACTTTATGGACTGGAGTCATTAGATCCCAATATCACATTTGCACTCTGCTGTGGAACCCGTTCGTCTCCTGCAGTAAGTCCAACAATTCAACTTTAATCGCCATTTTTATCACTAATTCATAATTTATTGTTCGCTAATAAACTTTAATTAATATGATCCCATGGAGCTGTGGCCTCGTCTGAAAAGCGAGAATTAGTTGAACTTTAACAGTTCAGACATCTCGTTGTTAGGCAAAAAATAAATAAATAAATAAACTCCGCCATTCACATTGCCACCTTGATCTAGCATTTAATTACATATAAGTAATTCTGCCTCCTGCACATTGCCACCTTGATCTAGCTCCCCATCATGCATGAACAAGCCTTCCACCAATTTGGTATCTTTAATTTGCTTATGCTGCCTGCCTTGAAACTTATGTGAAGGTGAGAATATACACAGCCGAAGGCATTGTAGCAGAGTTGGAGAAATCAAAGCTAGAGTACCTGCAAGCTTCAATTCTGGTGAAAAGCACAAAAAGGATTGCATTTCCAGAGCTTCTGCTCCGAAACATGCATGATTTTGCAGAAGACATGAACTCTTTAGTCAAGTGGGTTTGCCACCAGTTACCAGCATCTGGGTCACTTAGAAAATCAATGGTTGATTGCTTTAGGGGCCATAATAGTGGCAAAGGGTCCAGCATTGTTGACAAGATACCATATGACTTTGAGTTCCAATTTCTATTGGCAATGTGAGTTTTTTCTTGTTTAGTAAACATTGGCAATGTAAGTTTTTGATATAAGTAATCTCTCTTTTTATATCTTCATCTGTTGTATTGTGGCATGTTATTACAAGGAAATATGTAAAGGGATTGGAGTTTTAGTCTTGTAGCCATTGATGGATGGATTTGGAATATGTTTTTCCCTTCATTTCCTATTTATGGCTAGCTTTATTCTAATGGATGGAATTTCATCTTCAAATTCATTTGAAAAAAAAAAAAAAAAAAATCCTGAAATCTGTTTTTATTATCACTAAGTCAAAATCATAAGATCGATGCTATACCGATAGGCCCCTCTAAGTCAAATTTAAAGTCAACTAATGACATATATTGTCTAATATATCATTTCCTCAGTATCAATTAGATTTTAGTTTTTATAACATTATCTGAATTAATGTGGTTTGTTTATGGAAGTTTTTTTATTTGAATAATATTCTTAACGGATTAGATTATGGAATGTTTTTTTTTTACTTCGAGATGAGATAAACTATATTTTTGGATTGAAAGTTGAATGATAATAATTTCAAAGTTTTGGTTCTGTTTTATAGATATACATGTTGTTGGCCCAAAATATACTCTAGAGGGGGGTGAATAGAGTATTGACAACTAAAAACAGATTTACAAATGGGATTTGTGTGTTTTTAAAAACTCAATAAGTTTAATAACTAAAATGCAAAATGAATCACAACTCAGCAATTAATATAGCAAGTATATGAATTAAAATGCAAGAGATAGAATTAAAGATATTCAAACACAACGATTTTTACATGGTTCGGTTTCCGTCTACATTCACGCTTCAAGATCTCCGTCTCGATAATTAATCCACTATCAATCTCACTTTCCGTAGAGATTCAAACCTTTACACAGCCTTCTTTCACGGTGGAAGACTCTCACCAACAATTTTCTTTAATGGTGGAAGATTCTCACCAAACAAGGTTTATACAAAACCTTAATCTCACAAGAAATACAAGTGAAGATGAATGAGCACTAATATGATTTTCAACAACACTGAGAATACAACAAATAAGCTCTCAATAAACTCTCAACATAGATTGGATACAAGATATGTGAATAACAAGAGCTTTGAAAGAACTAGGGCTTGATTATTGAAAAATAGCTTAAGTAGATGAACTAGATTCACTTGGATAAGCTTTTGTGATTTCTTCAAGCTTTGGAGCTGTTTAAATAGCCCAAGAGACCGGACAACATTGTTGGGAAGCTGCAGAGTCGATAAACAAAAGGTACATGGTAGGTTTGGCTCAAAATAGAAACTAGCCGTTGTGTGCAGACTCAGGAAAACCGTCGATTGTTTTGGCAAACCGTCAACTATATTGCAGAAGAAAAATATTGAAACAACTTTTGTCTCAAGTCGTGGACCAAATAGTTGAGTGTAGGGAAAACTGTTGATCAGACTGTCGACTGTCTCAATGAAACCATCGACGGTCTTGAGTTGTTCTTCTCAAAATCAGTCTTTTACTTGTGTTGAACTGCATCTCATCAAGTTCACTTGTTCCCACTTGGCCTTGGCTTCATTCCTTGATCATTCATGAGTGTGAGCATGTGTTTGAACTTATTTTGAACGTGTATTGATCATGGTCATAAGCTTTAATCTTGATATGAACTAATACACAATGTGCATCACTTAAACAAACGTGTTGGCAAACTTTAGTGCGTTTGTTATCATCAAAATCCCATAAAGGAATAGGTATGAATGTTGCTGATAACCATAAGACTAACACATGTATATATGGTTCAACAAAAACCCAAAAAATCAAGGATTCTTTAGTCATAGGTCCTTTTTTTTTATATGTTTAGACTGATAGGTCCCAAAAAACAAGAAAACAAAAAAAAAAAGATCAAACTCGGTAGGTCCTTGATTTTAGTATGCAGTCAAAAATGCCTTTTTATATGTAGAGCATAATTTTACATGACAAATGCAATCCCAATTAAAACGGATGCATTTCCATAAAATGAGCTGACATATCCCTTAAAAGATGGGATGAAATTTATTTGCAATAAATTTTAAAATGGAAAGTGATTATGTACGAATAAACACCCATTCTCTGTGACAAAATGGGTTTGAATTGATTGTTGAGTAGGCTGGTAGCATCGTCCAGGGCACCAGAGTCATTGTCATCGTCGTCAGAGGTTTGGTTCTGTCGCCGGAGTGCTTGCCATTCCCTGCAGAGTGCATCGAATACATTTTTTCAGCTTTTTGATCATAGAAGGTACCTTTTTCAAACTAATACACCTACATATTTCTCTAATGGCATATGTAGTGTGTATCAGAGAGAAACAACTTTTGATTTTACTTATTTTTTCAAGCTTTGGGTCGTCGGAGTGCTTGCCATTCATGACGGTTTGCTTCATATACATTATTTGCAGAATCTTAGCAAAAAAAAAAATTAATCTTTTTGAAAATCATACACATAAGTTTCTATAATGGAATATCCGAATATGTATTGCATATTTGAAACGAACCACTTGATTTTGAGTGCTTTTCGGGATTTTTGAGTATTAATATGTTGAAAAGTCCGATCTTTTACACTGTTGGATTATTATATATCATGAAAATACATGAATTCTATATGTAAAATCAAGATGTATAAAATGTTATTATTATAGATTACTACAATGCAATTTATGAATTTTATATGTAAAATGAAGATGTATTTGTTATCATTAAAATACATATGAGTGCAACTGTCAAACCAAGATTTCATCAGTATTTACAAGTATTTTCAATGAATATGAAAATATGCATATGTCAATTGGATCAAATCTATATATTTATATAGTTATGCTAAACTGCAAATAAAATTCAAATTTGTATGTTGATCGAGTTATGATAAACACATTTAGTAACTGTATATGTTCAATGTGTGTTGAAATTGATACATTTTATATTGTGTACAGAAAGAACCTTCAGACTTATACTTTCCAATATAATCAAAATATTTTAGAGGAAAAATAGGAGAATAATACGTTAATATATGAATAATATAATCCCAAGGACCTTTGAACTTATAATTTCCAATAAAATCAAAATATTTTAGAGAAAAAATAGGATAATAATACGTTAATATATGAAGAATATAATCACAATAATATTAGATAATCAAGAATAAAATAACAGTCTTATCTTAACTTCTTAAAAAAATTCAAATTTTGAATTTGAAATAAATAAGGAATGGTTCTAAATGGAATATTGGATAATAAATATGTAATCGACACAAACATCCTACATATCATATACTTATTTGACTACGGGGGTATTTGTGTCTAAAAAAAATGGCAACTGGCTATTAAAATTTGAATTTTAGGGACCTAATGGATTACTAAAAAAAATTAGGGATTGGATGGAATCCAAGTCTGATTTGAGGGACTTATCACTAAAAAACCCAAAATCTAAACATTCTCAAATCTAAACTCACATTTCAACCTAAAAAGACTAAAATACTAATATCATGTATACATGGCTCAATCAAATCCCAAAACATAAAAAAATTTAAAGTTTTGGTTTCCTTTTTATAGAGATACATGTATATATAGTTCAACAAAACCCAAAAAAATCAAAACATTCCAGAATCTAAGCTCACATTTCAACCTAGAAAAGCCAAAATACAAAATTTTCATGTATACATTACTCAAAAATGCAAAATTTTCATATATACATTATTAGATCATGCCATAAACTCATGGCTTTCTGCCACACAACTTATCATTTCAACCTAATCATGAAATAGAGGATAATTTCAGTGTTTAATACTAAAAAAAACCCACATCGGAATGTATACAATCTCGAAATACCCACTACCGATAACGGAAAACTTCTCTTTACTCAAAAAATCCATTGTCAGAATGTATACAATCCCGGAATACTTGAAAAAAATATGAAAAAACTCCACAATCTGGAACGAAAAAGGAACTTACCCGTTTTCTTTGTCACCGTCGGCTTTCTTCTTGTTGACATGCCGGAGAAGGCAACCGGAGACCCTAGGTGATTGGGTCGTATGAAACTTTCACTATTCATTCATTTAAGTGTGGAATAAGGTTGACCACGATAAGCTCATATACCTATTATTTAGCTGTGTTTTATAGTAACCGATTTAATTGGATTTTGCGCGTCAAAATCCTGCGAAGATACATAAGTATTTTTGTCATATTTTTAATAAAATCACCCGGTCATGTATTTGTGAAAACACAGGAGCTTATTGGTACAAGGATCTTAAATCAAAGTCCTATTAGTATAAAACCCATAAATTAATTAAGGCACTGTTTGGTTTAACTTTTTAAAAATACTTTTTTTGCTTTTTTTTAAATTAACAATATTTGATTTGATTTTTTTATTTTTAAAATTTTTTTAATACCTTTGCTTTTTTTGTTTAGAAATCATACATCACTAATTTGAAAAAATAATAATAATAATTTTGATTTTTTGCTAAGAAATGAAATATTGCAATTTAAAAAAAAAAAAAAGGTACTTTAAAAAATTTCAACCAAACAGTCCCCCACTATGAAAGGATCAACATTGAGCAACCCTATTCCAAAATTCCTATATTTAATTTACAAATTCACTACTTTTGTGGTATTAATTAACTTAGTAAATTGCAGTCGCTATGAAGTAAACAATGTGGATAGGCTAAAAGGAAAAATGAAAAAATTTACTGGCCCAAGATTTGATAAGTAATCCTCATAAAGTTTTTTTTTTAAATGTAGAAACGAACTTCGAAGATTTTTTTCCCTTTTCTTTTATTTGATTTTGTTTGCTTCCAATTGAAATCCATCTTATCCCACCTAATCCCTAATATTAATATAATTCTATATATATACATATATATATATATATATATATATATATATGTTTAGACTGATAGGTCCCAAAAAAAAAAAGATCAAACTTGGTAGGTCCTTAATGCAGTCAAAAATGCCTTTTTATATGTAGAGCAGAATTTTACATGACAGATGCAATCCCAATTAAAACGGATGCATTTCCATAAAATGAGCTGAGATATCCCTTAAAAGGTGGGATGAAATTTATTTGCAATAAATTTTAAAATGGAAAGTGATTATGTACGGATAAACACCCATACTCTGTGACAAAATGGGTTTGAACTGATCGTGGAGTAGACTGGTAGCATCGTACAGGGCACCGGGGTCATCGTCATCTTCGCCGAAGGTTTGGTTCTGTTGCCGGAGTGCTCGCCATTCTCGGCGGTGTGCATCGAATACATTTTTTTCCCAACTTTTTTATCATAAAAGGTACCTTTTTCAAACCACTACACCTACATATTTCTCTAATGGCATATGTAGTGTGTATCGGAGAGAAACAACTTTCGATTTTACTTGTTTTTTCAAGCTTTGTGTCACCGGAGTGCTTGCCATTCACGACGACTTGCTTCATATACATTATTTGCAGAATCTTAGTCAAAAAAATGTATCCTTTTGAAAATCATACACATATAAGTTTTTGTAATGGAATATGTATTGTGTATTTGAAACGAACCATTTGATTTGAGTGCTTTTTGCGATTTTTAAGTATCAATATGTTGAAAAGTCCGACCTTTTACACTGTTGGATGATTATTTTTCATGAAAATACATGAATTTTATACGTAAAATCAAGATGTATAAAATGTTATCATTATAAATTACTACAATGCAATTTAAGAATTTTATATGTAAAATGAAGATGTATATGTTATCATTAAAATATATATGAGTGCAACTGTCAAACCAAAATTTCATCAGTATTTACAATGGATATGAAAATATGCATATGTCAATTGGATCATATCTATATATTTATATAGTTATGGTAAACTGCAAATAAAATTCAAATTTGTATGTTGATCGAGTTATGATAAACACATTTAGTAACTGTATATGTTCAATGTGTGCTGAAATTGATACATTTTATATTGTATACAGAAAGAACCTTCAGACTTATACTTTCCAATAGAATCAAAATATTTTAAAGGAAAAATAGGAGAATAATACGTTAATATATGAATAATATAATCCCAAGGACCTTCGGACTTATAATTTCCAATAAAATCAAAATATTTCAGAGAAAAAATAGGATAATAATACGTTAATATATGAAGAATATAATCACAAGAATATTAGATAATCAATAATAAAATAATAGTCTTATTTTATCTTCTTAAAAAAATTCAAATTTTGAATTTGAAATAAATAAGGAATGGTTCTAAAGGGAATATTGGATAATAAATATGTAATCAACACAAACATCCTACATATCATAATCTTATTTGACTTCGGGAGTATTTGTGTCTAAAAAATAATGGCAACCGACTATTAGAATTTGAATTTTAGGAACCTAATGGATTACTTAAAAAAAAAAAAAAAATTAGGGATTGGATGGAATCCAAGTATGATTTGAGGGATTTATCACTGAAAAACCCAAAATCAAAACATTCTCAAATCTAAACTCACATTTCAACCTAAAAAGACCAAAATACTAATATCATGTATACATGGCTCAACCAAATCCCAAAACATAAAAAAATTTAAAGTTTTGGTTTCGTTTTTATAGAGATACATGTAAACATAGTTCAACAAAACCCAAAAAAATCAAAACATTCCAAAATCTAAGCTCACATTTCAACCTAGAAAAGCCAAAATACAAAATTTTCATGTATACATTGCTAAAAAATACAAAATTTTCATATATACATTATTAGATCATGCCATAAAGTCATGACTTTCCGCCACACAACTTATCATTTCAACCCAATCATGAAACAGAGAATAATTTCAGTGTTCTCTGTCACCGTCGGCTTTCTTCTTGTTGACTTGTCGGAGAAGGCAACCGAAAACCCTAGGTGATTGGGTCGTATGAAACTTACACTATTCACTCATTTGAGCGTGAAATAAGGTTGACCACGATAAACTCATATTCCTATTATTTAGTTGTGTTTTATGGTAACCGATTTAATTGGAATCTGCGCGCCAAAATCTTGCGAAGATACATAGGTATTTTTTTTTTTATTTTTAATAAAATCACCCGGTCATGTATTTGTGAAAACACAGGAGCTTATTAGTACAAGGATCTAATATCAAAGTCCTATTAGTATAAAACCCATAAATTAATTAAGGCACTATTTGGTTTAACTTTTTAAAAATACTAAAAAACAATATTTAATTTGATTTTTTTATTTTTTAAAATTTTTGCTTTTTTGTTTAGAAATCATACATCACTAATTTGAAGAAAAATAATAATAATTTTGATTTTTTGCTAAGAAATTAAATATTTCTATTTAAAAAAAAAAAAAGGTACTTTAAAAAAGTTCAACTAAACAGTCCCCCACTATGAAAGGATGAACATTGAGCAATAACATTTGAGCAACCCTATTCCTAAATTCCTATATTTAATTTACAAATTCACTACTTTTGTGGTTTTAATTAACTTTGTAAATTGCAGTCGCTATGAAGTAAACAATGTGGATAAAAGGAAAAAAGAAAAAATTTACTGGCCCAAGATTTGATAAGCAATTCTCATAAAGTTTTTTGTTTAAATGTAGAAACGAACTTGAAGATTTTTGTCCCTTTTCTTTTATTTGATTTTGTTTGCTTCCAATTGAAATCCATCTTATCCCACCTAATCCCTAATATTAATATAATTATATGTGCTCAAATCTATAAGTGGAAATACTTGCCATTAAATTAAACCAACAACCAATCAACTTCCTAACCTTAAAATCTTCCAATATTTCTCAATAATATTGGATTTGTAACAAGGATAGGTGATGATATTGCGACGTGGCTCTTCAGTTGAATCCTTAAAATCCAATGGCTGATATAGACAATGGGACCCCTATCTTTAATGGCCGCTTAATGGAGTAATGGTGCCGTGCCATCCATGGAGAAGAAATGGAAAGGTGATGATATTGTGGCCACCATGACAATCTGTATCTGTACTTCGTGCTATCTTTTTTGACTTTAATCCCAACTGTTCAATGTCCCAATATGACAATGACACTTAACCCAATACATACAGTAGGGTAAAAAAATAAAAATCCATGATCAAAACCTGTACAAGTGTACAAGAAAGGAGATTCAATGACTTATATAAGAAAGACCTATAGATCTAACAAGTGATTCAAAATATATTAAATTTGGATTTTTCTTATGTGAGCCATTGGATCCCCTTTATTGCACACGTGTCGGTCATCCAACAGGTGATATCAACAGCAAATTCAAACACGCTGTCTTCATCTATATTTTCTTTTTGGGCTTCCTATTGGCAAGTGTCCCTTGTCATTCTAGCTTTAAGACACATGACTACATTTTGGTACACCAAGAGGCTATTTTTATGAATTAGTAATGCTATATGACCTTATTTTTAGTACATGTTATAATTATATTTTTATAGGGATATGTGTTGGTTTGTCTCAATAAAATAATGAATTATTAACAAAATTCATTTTCTTTTTGTTTATGAGTATTATTTAATTTACTCTTTATTTTTCCTTATCAAATGCGACACCATTGCGTGGATGATTTATTGACTTTCAAATGACATGCATTTAAAATTGGGTGACAAACCATGAAAATTGGGATTTGTTGAGAGGAAACAAAAATGAATAGGAGTCAATAATTGGGGATGAATCTATTTTAATCAAGTAAGTTGAAATATTGATTTTATTTGTATAGAAACATCATATACCTAACTTCATCTATTTTAAATTAAATTTTATTAAATTCTGTTAAAGTTTTTACTTATATTGTCATAAGTAGGGATCCAACTCATAACCTTATTGGGTTATTTCTATATTATGAATCTCATTAAGAGTAAGGAAAAATAAATAAAAATTGTCAAGATTGTTTGGGAAAAAAATTAATTTCTCAAAGCACTTTTAAAATTTTAATTTTAATTTTAATTGTAAGTCTAAACACAAAGCATCAAACATGTTCTATAATGCAGAGAAAGTTTGGGGCACAAGTGGGGCAACTTTGATTCAGTTTTGTGCAATGGGATTGCTGTGGTATTACACAGCGGTCGCTTTCACAGGGTTGACAAAGACACATTTTTGGTTCAATTCACTGATGTGGTCGATTAATTTGCATCCTGTGAATCTAGGGGCTAGGGTCCCATGTCAAACTGGAAAGGGAAAAAAAACCAAAGAGAAAGGGAAGGGAAAATTTGCCATATATATATATATATATAGACTTGATCCATAAATTAAAGTGATCCAACAATCGGTTTTCAAAATATAGTCTGTGAAACACTCTAATAGTACGTATTTATCATTGGATGCTGTAACAACTGTTTAACAGTCTGTATTTTGAAAACCGACCATTGGATTACTATGATTTTTGGCAAACATGACATATATTAGAAGATTATCTAATCCAACGGTCGATTTTTCAAAATACTAATTCCAGTGAAAAATGGATCTTAAATTAAGTTTAAGGTCTGAAACTTAATGGATCTCTCTCTCTCTCTCTCTCTCTATATATATATATATATATATATATATATATATATATATATAT
>JAESVK010000152.1:1670110-1703642 GCA_017140935.1 Hamamelis virginiana | reverse complement strand
TATATATATATATATATATATATATATATATATATATATATATCTCACATTGTTTCATATGACCTAAATGAAATTATTATCCAAAAAAAAAATATATATACAGTTAAACGGGTGAAATTATAACTTATCCGAATTATTAAAAAGAGGAAATAATTTATTCCTTAAGTAAATCTTCATAAATATCAAATATTTCTCGAAATCAAAATCCTCATGCAAACTTGTCAATATCTTCTTAGCATGCAAATCATCTAGAGTTATTTAAATAATATACGTGGAAACTAGTAAGATACATAGCGCGTACTAAAATTCTATGCGTATTTTTTTGTCCCGACTAATGCGGTAATGCAATTAATTCACTTACCTACTAAAAGGAGGAGCCATGTGCTGGCATCCGATTAACTCCATTGAATAAATCCTCTACATATGAATATAATAAATTTCTCTTAAACTTTGAAAATTAAAATGAGACAAATTTGATGTATAAATAGTAATTATTTTCTCGTGAGTCAACTCAAAACAGCAATAACAATAGGCCGGCTATGAAGAAAATGGTTGTCAATTAATTAACCAAAATGTTTCAAGCCATATTAATGCATGTCGGCACCAATCCGATGGTACGTTAAAGCCATAAATTAGGATGATTAATTAGAGCTAGATTTGGTATTTTAAATTAATATTAATAAAGAGTTTGATTTTCAGTTGGAAGCTTGACTGCAGTGGCTTTGTATTCATTGTGCCCCGAGGTTTGGTTGAAAATACTCGATTCCCTCTCTATCTAAAATCCTGAATATGAATTCAAATTATTATTATTATTTTTTATTTTTATATATTAATAGGATCAGTCGTTAGTTGTTATCGGAGAAAAAAAAAATAATAAATAAATCAATTTTTATCCATAAGGAATAGAACCCAAAACTTCATTTCATAAGGGGGTAGACATGCATGAACTACTGAACCAAAGTCCATGTTTGAATTCAAATTAACTATTAAATCTTGTTTGTGTTAATTTTTTCTAAAATGATATTAGAATCATTAATAAAAGAAAATATCTTAATTTTTGTTGAAATACTCTCGATCAAATTTATGCATTTTTCTGAATGTTCTGTGAAGGTTTTACATTAAGTTATATAATTTCAATTTCATATCATATGTTAGTGCAAGTATTAACTATACTTTGATCAAGATCCTCTTTTTCTTAATCATATGTAGCTCTGTGTTTCATTTATATAATTGAATTCAATACCATTAAAAGATAATTAAAACCTATTAGACAACATGCCCTGTCAGGGCCGGCCCTTGGCTTTTGCCAACAAAAGCAATTGCTTGAGACACCCAATTTTAAGGGGCCCCCAAATTTTTTATTATTATATATTTGATATGGGATTTAAATTTTTTATTTATGATTTTAATTTAGGAATTAGGACTTTATATTTGCTTGGTATTATAGTATATTATTGCCCTTTGTTTTTTTTTTTTTTTTTGGATAATTATATTATTGCCCTTTGTTATGAAAGTGAGATTTTAAAATTTTTGATTTAGGAGTTTAGATGTGCTTTTGTATTAGCTTCGGATTACTATTTTTTGTATTAGCTTCGTATTACTTTTTTTTTTTTTAATCGAAACATTATCATATAAGAAATAAATTTTGACATATAAACATTAAAATTTCTTATGAATTTTTTAGAGAAGTAAATTGATTTTTAATTTCTTTCTTGTTTTAGATCTGATCATATAATTATGCCCTCCTAGTAGAAAGTATATTTCTGGACATGAAAAAAAGAAAAAAAAATCAAAAAATATAAAAATTTATTCAATCTCAAACAGGAGCTCTTGACAAGTTTATTACTAGTAATAAACAAACAGATACTTCAAGTTCAATTGAAGAAGTTTTGACTGAAAAACATCATAATGTGACTGAGAATGACAACTTTGTGGATGAAGATAGTGAAATTGAGCCAGTATGTTTTTCTATTCAACCACCTTTTTTGTAATTGTATTTTCTTTTATTAAATGATTATAGTAATGATATGCACCATCAAACTTTGTATGTGTACTAACAAATACAATAATAAAAATTGGTAGTTATAAAAAAAAATTTGTGTCATTATGTACTACGTAGGGCCCCATTTTGGAAGTTCGCTTAGGGCCCCCTAAATCTCAGGGCCGGCCCTGTGCCCTATTGATTGTATTTATTATAAGTTTTGAAAAGTTAAATCCACTAAGCGTTTGAATAAGTTTCTACTTTTAAAAGTAAAAACATGAAAGTTTTTTATATTTTATAAAATACAAAATTTTAGTAATTACTTTTAAAGGTCGTGAAAAGAATAATTTTTTACTACTTCAATTTTTTAAAACAACTATCAATTTTTTTGCACTCAAAATTTTTAATTTTTTACATTTAAAAGTAAAATAAAAGGAAGTAAAAACTTATCCAAACGAATCATAAATAAGTTGTCTCTTTCACCATTTTCAACTTCAATTCATACTAAGTTAGCATATTTAAATAAAAATTTTTTTAAAAATATAATAAAAAATATAATATGTTATGTCAATTTTACAGCGAGAGGGTTAAATAATAAAAAATATGACATGTACTAAAATTTGTCATATCATGTTGCAAATTAATCAATAAAATAAATTTGGTATTGGTCATCAGCGCGTGAGGAATGGCGCGCGTGGGAATATCACAGTTTTTTTGACGGTGAGGCACTGTCCGACAGTCTGACGGCTGGTATTTGGAACTAACGCCGTCCTTTATGAGAAGATGGCGGCGAACGACAATATCAGGTGGCCACATGTCATGCTGTGCCTTTTGCGGACTCCAACCCACCCATTACAATCCAACTTTATTAATCATTTCGAATCCGTAGCTGGAAAATAAGAAGGTAAAGCTTCCTTCTCTCTCTTCTCACTCTACTTTCCCTCTCTTTCTTCCGTTACTTTTTAATATTTTTTTCTTTTTCTTCTCCTCTCTCCCCCTCTTTTTTCTCTGCTTCTGGGTTCCTGAAATCCTCATTACTTTTCTCTGACATGGCAATGTGAGAGATTTCTTTGCTTTTTCTTGCAAATTTCTTCAACAGCTCCAATATTTTCTTGGTGGTTTTTACTGCAAATAAATATATCAGTGCATGAGCTCATTTTGGTCTCTGAATCTTTGAATGAGGTAATTTTCTTAACATCTTTGTAATCTCTCTTGAATTTATACATGCATTTCTTGCTTTCTTAGTTTTTTAAAACTTGTTTCACAAACCAATTAATTTCTTTTTTGTCTAGTTTTTTATTTTGTTTCTGTGTTTGATTTTTGTGTTCTGAGGATATGTATTTTTGTTGGGTGTTTGTATTCTTGATAAATTACTGTTTAAATTTGTTTATTATGTTGACTGGTTTAGTGGGTTATGTTTGGTTGTGTGATAAATAGTTTACAGCAATTATTGGATTTTATTTGCTGTTGTGAAGTTGAATGGCTCCATTGTAACTCACATAGCATTTGAAGGTAGAAATCTGTCATCACGATAGGGACCCATTATGGAAAATGATGGCAATCTCATGAATGATGGTAAAAAGTTGAAAAATAGTAATTTCTAAGGAACCTAAATTTGGACCATATTATCAATTGCGATGATGGGTCTCAATTAGTTTGATGTCCCCACTGTGTCTGATGGACTTTTTTACCTTCAAATGCTGTGCGAAACACAATGGTGCCACTATGACTCTAAATTTCGAGGAATGTCCAAAGGGAACCTTAATGAATGCATTAGTGGTCACTGTTGATCCTAGAAATTTTAAATGTAATCATTAGGTGATTATGGCTGGTGATATTGTTAATGAGATGTGACAAAAGTAATATAGCTTGAAGAGGGATTACAATGAGTGCTGTAATTGAAGCAGTTTAATATATAAGGCTGTAATTTACTAGGGGCTCCTTTGGTTGTCCAAATGGACTTTAATTTGTAACTGACATAGTGTTGAAGGTACGCGTATTTCTTCTTGAATGGGACTATTTAAAAAAGTTAGAATCACCACGATAATTGTGTTACAAGAATGTTTTTTAGAAATTTGTGAAATGCCTCTATTTTTAATCTTTGCTCTCATTCGTGATGATGATTGCCATTCTTTTGAATTTCTCCGGCTGTTCACATAGATGAATTTGTTCACAAAATTATATGCAAGACAAAAAGAAACAATTCACATGGGACAACCAAATTTTCTATAAGTTTTTTGTGATGGTCTTTTAATGATGATATGTTATGGTCACATATAGTACTGGTAGCATGTTTACCTGATGGGGTGCAATGCCTAAGCGAAAAGTGTTGGCAATTTTAAGATCTTGGGTGTAAAATGAAAGGATGTTGATGAACACATGGATTCGCAGCGGAAGACAGAGTATACAACTTTAAAATTTTTGAATCCTTTCATCGAAATCCTCATAGGATACTTACAAGCATGGAACCATATATATAAACATACAAGAATAAATATTTAAAGACTTAAATAAATCTTTCTTGAATGTGCCTTTTTCGATGTAGTAATCCTCGAGCTCCAAACGTATGAAGCCTCCGATGAAGTCCACACGAACAGAAGACCTCAAGAAATCCTTGCACTTCTCAAACTAGGAAGAGACAAGCTTGGAAAGGGGTGAGGGAGGCTCACGGTTTTGAGAGGAGAGAGAGGGGCCGGCCCCAGCTCTTTTTCTCTAACTTTTTGCCTCCTTCTAATTAGATGAATGATGACTTAGTGCTAGCTTTGACCATCACCTTATATTTATAGAGAACCATTTAGGGTTTTTATTAATATTATTTCTAATTAAATATTAAACTCCTTAATTATTAACCATTAGTAATAAGGCTTATGTTTAATTATTAATTAAGAAATTCCCCACTTTCTTAATTCAAGAGACTCACTTATGTTCTTGTTTGTGTGTGACCCATTGAGTTCACCCTAACCTAGCAGTGGACAAGGACATCTCTATGTCTCCTAAAAATAGAAACTTTCAATTTTAAGTTTCAATTGGAACGATTCCAATTTTGCCCTCATTGATAACACTTTATCAATAGGCTTTCACTGGTCATGAGTGACATCTAGCAACATATCATGACGTACCCTAGGTTTAGGTGAATAGCAGAACTATGTGAATCCTTCATGTTACTTAATCCTTCATCCCCTAATGTCACCGTTTAAGATAATAGGTATGGTTATTAGTTAAACCCTATCTTCACAACTTGATATCTGTTCCACAAAATATAATCTCAATAAGGCAATCGTAGTGAAACTCTTTTCACTGTTTACCTATCACTTTGGCCAGAGGTTCCCTTTGAGAATTATCTTTGTGAACTAATCTTGACATTCTCTCTCATCAACTGAGAGTGATGATTCCTTATCGCACACTCATCCATCTTCATACATAACTCATTAGAGCCAATAAGCACCAATTTACAACCTTATGGATAAGGCTGTACAAGATATTATCAAACTCTAGCAACCTATGCATAAGACAGCTATGGTGTCTCAGGTCTAAGGACCACCAAATAAATGGACGTAACACAAGAATATTCCTTTGACAGAACTACCATAGGAACATTCTTTGTAGATCATGTTCAGTGTACATATTCTCTAATATACACCCACAGATGAACTATTGTGTCTCTACACTAATAGGAAAGACTACCTATCCTCCATAGGAGTTAGTTTAAATCTGTGCTACTCTTAAATGGTTAATTAAATATCCACTTTAATAAACCTATGAATAGGAACTCTTTTAGAATAAATGTGTATGAGAAATATCAGTCTCTCTATCTCAACACCTTGAGATGTATATTTCTCTTATCATTTATTCATGGACCTTATCATATATGTTTATACACATAAGATAAGTTATACCTTCCAAATATTATAATATGAAATTAATATGCCCTTTAGGATTGGTTTTAGGGCATACTTCTAACATAAAAGTCATGGATACAGTTTGTTATGCTCATTTGTTCATAGGTGTCATTGACTTTGACACACTTAGTTAATTGTTTATAGGGATGATCTTTGCATACATATTGATCTTCTTTCATCTTTCTATGCATTTCCGTGCATTACTAATTCTTTACCCCATTCCCATTATGTTCCTGAAACATTTCTGAAATGCAGGGCCGGCCTTGAGATTTTGGATGCCCTAGGCGAACTCTTAAAATGTTG
Source organism: Hamamelis virginiana (assembly GCA_017140935.1). Lineage (NCBI taxonomy): Eukaryota > Viridiplantae > Streptophyta > Magnoliopsida > Saxifragales > Hamamelidaceae > Hamamelis > Hamamelis virginiana. Next base: position 1,697,459 of record JAESVK010000152.1, on the reverse strand, counting down.
CCCTACTACATATTGACAAAAAATTTGTGTGAAATTTTAGTTCTTGAACCTAAATTTCTCATAAGCTAAAACCTACAATAAGCAATTCATAAAGCGAGTTTTCAATAGGTTCACCTCGAACCTCCTATCACCATTATATATATCTATAGATATAAAGTCCCGATCTAGTAAGTATGAATCTCATAGGGAATTGTGGGATGTATATTTTGAAAAACTGACCGTTGGATTGGATACCCTTGTTATGGATGTCACATCTGCCAAAAATCACAATGATCCGATGTAGGCATCCCAAAATACAAATTGTAAAATGTTTTGATTCTGATCACTAAGAACTGTCATAGTTTTTCTCAGTGACATATACATATCTGAGAAACCGACCGTTGGATCACTTTTTGGCATGCTTGACATACATATGCATAGTATCTAATCCAACGGTCAAATTTTCAAAATATGTATCCCACAATCACCTATGAGCTTCATGCTGACTTTCGTGAAGTCAGCATGTGCTAATAGGATCATTTTTGTATATATATATATATATTTTAAAATGCTAAAACCTATAACAATCAATTCAGAAAGAGGGTTTTCAATAGGTTTACCTCAAACCTCCAATCATCTTTACAAATATAATTAAACTAGTAAAGAAGATCTACAACAATCAATTCACAATGAGGGTTTTCAATAGACTCATCCCGAACCTCCTGCCATCATTACAAATATATATCGAACAAATAAACAAAACCTACAACAATCAATTTACAAGGAGAGTTTTTAATATGCTCACCCCGAACCTCCTGTCATCATTACAAATATATATATCAAACAAATAAATAAAACCTACAACAATCAATTCACAATGAAAGTTTTCAATAGGCTCACCTCGAACCTCATGTCGCTATTACAAATATATCACACAAATAAACAAGATATGCGACAAATCAACAATCAATTCACAAGGAGGGTTTTCAATAGGTTAAAATGAATATAATTCAACTATATTTTCCATAAATGTGTCAAACAAAAATAGAATAATGCTACCAAGAAATCAACAAAAATCATATTCTAAGGAAAAATGTAACAATAAAAAATAAAGGCTAAATAGTAAAATATTACCCAAAAAATTTGTTTATCTCAAATAAAGAAATTCATACTTTTTTTTGTTGTTGTTGCAAGGCTGAGTTAAGAGGTTTTGGGTTTGGGCTAATGCCTAATGGGATGCCCTATACTATACATATATACTCAGGGTTAACCCAAGATGATGTCCCCTAAATAATGAAAATTTTTAGATGCCCTAGGCGGTGGCCTCTTGGGCCTACCCCTAGGGTCGGCCTTGCTGAAATGTTTTTATCTCTAGGCCAACCAAAACAATAGTGAAACATAATTTAATACCTTGGTTGTAATAAATGGGCTTGAGGTTTGTTTATAGTCTAAATCCTTCTGTCATGTGGTCCAATGGGTGCTTTGCCTGTCGTTGGGAGAACTTGACACGCGGATCGATTGATGGGTGTCGTGTGTCAACTTGGGAAGATATGCGAAGTTGCAACCACACCTCAAGGTCACAAGCCGCGCATCTCGCTGAGCTAGTGGGGATCCATCGACCCCCATTGTGATAGCATAGGACAATTATTGGCTGGGGCTGCGGAAACCGTGTGAGGTCCCAACTTCTGGAACTCGAGTCACACCTCAACTAGGGAAAGGGTGAGCTCATGATGTAGCCCTCAACGCACAACACTGTGCCAAGTTTAACATGTGCTTTGTATGTGAGGAGACCACATGCGAGGTATGTGGTTATAAGGCTCATCTTTTCAACGGCCGCTTGTCGAGTTAATAACCACCTTGACAAGGATGCCCACCTCAGTGGTGGAAATTGGAGCTTGTGAATTGCTGCAATTCCCCTCAAAAGTGTGTGAGGCACTGCACCTTAGCCTTATACACTTGCTTGGGTTGAAGGTAGGGCCCAGGGAGTTTAAGGATCAAGCTTGGTGCCATTGGTGGGGAAGTTGGACTAAACCCCACCCTAGGGTGAGCTCTTTGAAGTTTGAACCACAACCTCACTTCCCTTGGGGTGGTACAAGGGTCTTGGTTTGCTGGGTGGAGTGGAGGTTAGCTGAGGTAAAGGTACCGTTCCTAGGTTGGGGATAATTACTTCTGTATTGTCCTACTTGAGAGTATTAGGAGATGGTGTGTTTCGGGAAATGTGGCACTTGTAGTGTAATACATGCCCTACTGTCATTGACTCGCAGAAGATGGTGTGCATGCATGCACCTCCTGAAATGGTAAGTGAGCTTGCAGGTCCTACACCTTCTGGGTTGCAGGGTCACTTCATTGGTTCTGAACAAGTGAACAACAAGCTTGGTCCCTACCTTGAACCAAGGAGATTGTGATGGTAGGGGGCAATGAATGCATGCATGCATGCAACCTGCAGGACCTTGAGCCTTCCAATTAAAACTTTTTCTTTATGATGGGAAAATGTTTGAAAGTTTAAAACAAGTAATTGTTTATGTAAGATCATGAAATGAAATTCTTATTGGGGGAAAAAAAAGGGAACAAAATGCATGAACTATTTGGTGATATAGTGCTTTTTAAGAGAATTCTGAACTTGTCTATGATATAGTTCTTTGCTCTTAAAAATTCTAGAGGAATTTAATTTAGGTTGAATCTAGAGGCCTTCTTTTTGGCTGAAAGTAGGAATGTCTGCCAATTATCAAATTAATATTGAGACGCTGTTATTTGTGCTGCAGTGGGGTCCTTAACACTTTGTGTATGGTAGGACATCTTGTCCTCTATATATTTTAATAACATGTTGCTTATAAAAAAAAAAAAAAAAACACCATTTTGTGTACTAGTTTCTTTTTTCTTTTGATGCTGTGTATTACTTCACATTTCTTGTAGGCATTTTATATATATTTATTTATTTATATTAATTGTACTCTAGGTATGAAAGTTGTTAGAAACTACTGCAATTTATCCCTTTTTTAATAGGTTTGACTTTGGTAATTATGAAGTGAGTTGGTGACACATTTGTCCTTGAATTTAATTGTGGCATTTTGAAGAAAATTTTAGAGAAGAGGCAAGGAAAGTGCAAAACCAAGACCATGATGGATGCATCAAAGGACAGTCCGATAACTTCAAATGATGGAGAAAACATGTTCACCTATAAGCTTGTTGAGGTATGTACCTTTCTTATTTAAGTTAACAAAAATATATTATATCCGGCTCTTCTCTTTTAAAACTCATTCAATTCTAGAATTTGTAATTTGTAATTTGCAAGGAATTTTTGTCACTGAGACCTTTTTTCTAGTCAATGTTAATTCCATGGTATTGATTCCTGAAATACATTTAAATGCATTTTTGCTTATGGTTCCATGTGGGGAGTAGTTTGGGTTACTGCTAAAGTTGCATATGTAAGTGATATTCAGCAATGTTGAAAAACATGGTGTAATGGAATCAGGGCAGACCCGCTTTTTCGTCCAGGCTTATTCTTTGAGGGCATGAGCCATAAATGAAATGTAAAAACTTCTGTTCAAATGTTTATAAACAGGAATTGCCGAAAGGGTGTGGATGCATGTAAACTATATAATTTTTTCTTTGGAGTTTGGTTCCATGTTCCTTCCATGTTACAAAATGGAGAAATTTGTCATAATTTTTGGACTTGTTCTCAATTACTTGTGTAGTGGGATAAAGTTGCAAATAGGGACCATACTGAATCAAAAGAAGTTATTGTAAATGCAACCTTTGTTTTTACTATGAAAATCATCTAAATTTCGGCTGTAGTACTGAATGCAATTTTTGCATAGCTTCCATTAGTTTGTTTCCTGAAATTAAGGTTCTTCTAGCCATAAAGAATTGTTATATGTGTCCATGTATGCAAGTACTTAATTATATTTCTAAACCATCAGGTGTGGTTAGCATCTTCCTATCTATTAACATAATAAACTTTCACATGAAAGAGGGAAAGGGGGTATTCTGGTTCGCTCATATTCCAACTTTTAGCTTTGGGTTATTCTTTCTTCCTTCTTTGACCTTATGAGGGAAGAGTTTTTGGCTCTAAAGCATGGGTCTGAAGGATATCTATCGAACTATCCATATTCTATAGGCACTGGATAGAGTCTGAAACATCTAGGATATGCATTGTATGCAGTATATATCCTAAAATTAAAAAATATTTATTTATTTTAAAAAATTGGATACACCTTGGAGTCTTGGACATGGCTCAATATGCTAATGATTATTATTAATTATCTAAAAAGAGGGAGATAATAAAATAACATTAAGTGTGGGCTATTTTTAAAAAAGGGAAGTAAACAAGGTCTCCATTACTTGACGCTCCTCATTCTTATTATCACAATTGGGGGGAGGGGAGAACATTGAGGAATCCTCATCTATTCAACTCCCTCATTTGATCAAAGTGATGAAAATGGAACCAAGAAGGGGAAGAGGTGTTCCTCATGTGATCAAACTTGAGCATAGAAGGAGAGATTACCTATCATTATAAGGTACAATCATAATATTTTAAATAAATAAAAAATTTAAATGATTCTATACTACATATATTTATAAATGATGTGTCCTGGACATTGTTGACAATACCTTGGGAAGACCAAAAATATATTTTTCTATTTACGCTCTCATCAAACATTCTTTGTTACCAGCCTAAAAGCTACTGAAAAATAAAATAAAATAATTTTTGATAATCAACAACTTTATTGATGAAAGAAAGAGGACAAGATGTCCTACTTACAAAAAAAGATCAACGAAAGGATAAAAGCAAAGAATAAAGACTATCTTCGCTAATTGCAAATCGCCAACCAATTGCCTCTAATCACAAAGAATGGAATACCCTTAAATTCTCTAGTGAGCTAAACACACAACGAAGTCAAATAGCTAGGTTTATCCCACATACAATCAATAGACCCCCTTTTATCCTAAAAACTCTAGCATTTCTCTCAAGCCAAATAACCCAGAGAATAGCCAAAATAAAACATCTCCCTAAAATAGACGCTTTCTTTGAGGACCTAAAAATTTTGAAATCAATTTCCATCAAATGAAAAGCATGTGAAGGCGCTACCCAATTCACATCACTAAGTTGAAACAAATATAACCATAATTCCCTCACAACTGAACAATGCAAAAATAAGTGATCAATACTAATTGGCTTTGGAAATCTCAAAACAGTGAGAAGTTATCACTTTATAAGTATATTTCATCTTTTAAGGTTGGACTTTCTACGTCAAGAGGAAGAATGAAGAAAGTATTCATATCTACTATCACGTTTTTATTTTTATTTTTTCAAATATAAAATTTTAATTTTAAAATGAGTATGATTACATCACCATCCATGCATGTACACGAGATCTTGGATCTTGTTGGAGAGCTAAATTGTGCCCCTTTGTCATCATGCTTAGATGTAAACTTAAATGCGAATGCTCTTGCCTGGCAAGGAGCAATGATGCTTAACTTATATCTCCTAATTTTGGTTAAACATACGCAAAGTTTAATACTTTTTGGAATAAAGTAACTACATTACATTGGCCACCCTTATGTTTTGACATAATTGCAGTTTTGAAGAAAATATGGATTTACCACCTCGTTATATTTTGCTATCATGTTTTTTGGTTTTTGAGGGACTCAACTCTGATGTCAAAAAGTGTTTTTCAGGCACACAAGCTGCGGTTTTACCAAGAATTTTAGATTTAGTTATAGCATTTTGAGAAATGGTTTTATAGTTTGTCATGCTAAAGGTGGAGTAAATTCTCTCGAAGGCAATCTAATTCTTTTGGAAATAGTACCAAATTCTTTATATTTATGAATTAAATCCCATGAGAAGTCAAATCAGTCATCCTATTAGACTTTACTGAACCATTATTCCTATGTTTAAGAAGGGTTGTCTAAATGCAAACTCTCTGTAGTGGGTTTTTGTAATAGGAAGATGTGTGCCATCACTATGAGATGGGTTTTTGTTTATACCTTTGAATTTTACCTTGTATGCAAGCATGCAACAATTTTTATTTTTGTTTTTATTTGAGCAAGTATTCAGCAATTACTTTTGAAGCCCTTTTGGGCCTTAGATGAATGATTCTAGGCATTGTATAAAGATATAATGTTCATTTGTGGTGATCTTTTGTTTGTTTCTAGTAATACTTTTGTATTTTTTCTAGACATCTGTCCATGCTAGTGTGTCTATGTGACATTCTCTCTTATTTTATCCAGGTTGAGGGAGATGGATCCTTTTTTCCCGGCTCAGAGGATGAAATAATTGGAATGGAACATTTATTAGCAGAGCCTAAATGTAATGAAAACTTAGTTGATGGTGTTCTAGGTTTGGACACATTCAATCCACAGGAGTGCTTCAACAGTGATGATTTTTCATGTGCAGTAGAGTATGATCACATAAAAATTGATAGTGGTAATAATCTTGTATCTTATGATTGTGAATTTTGTTATCTCCCCTCTGCGTGTGTGTGTGTGTATTGGGCTATAATAATAATAAAATGTATGATGAAGACAATCTGTGGAAGAAGTGCTTCTAGCCATGGAATAAAATATCTCCGGTATCCTTGGTATATCTCCGATATATCCATATATGTGAGGGTATTGATACGATATCAGACTTACATATCTTTACCGATATTATGTCTATCATATCTTTAAATTGATATCGATATTTTTCAATACGCTCGAAATATCTGTCAATATATCTGTGTTTTGGGACCATCGATATTTCTATCGATACTGATATTTATTTCCTTGCTTCTAGCTGTGAATCAACTCTCTCTTTAATCGTCAATGGACAGACATAGTGATAATCAATACTACAAGTGCATTTAAATTATGCCGAATCTGAAAGAAATTTCTGACTCTGTTGCAACACTGTCCAGTCTCGGGGGGCCTTTGAATCTCATAATGACCAATGGAAAATTTCTTGGGTTCCTTTGGCCTTATTTTTCACTTAGAGGCATATTCATTTGAAGGATTCTTCAGAGCAATGTCATTCATTTCTTTCTAACTGTTCTTATTCTAGCTACGTGGAGGTGTTTTACAGGAGCTCCCAATTTTATCTTCATAAATATGCAAGTGTTTTAGAATGGCTTTCATTTGGCATCTAGAACTCTAAACGTGCAGCCTTTGAAATCTGTTAAGGCAAAGGCTTCTTAGAAATTCTAAGCATACTCTTAGATTGGTGCCATTAAGGATCTTGTCTTCATCTTGAATAATTTTTCAGTTTTAGTTTCTCTGAATTTTGCACGAAAAGGGAGAGAGGAGATATAGCCAAAACTTTCCTACTCCAACCAATCGTGAAATTGATCTCATTTGAGTGATTCCTTATTATGCATATTTATTCAACAAGTTTAAAATGTCTCAAATCAATTTTATCTTTAAATTCTTAAACACATTACGCCAAGTTATTCCATATAGTCTCTTGAACAAAATGTATCTGCAATTGTGCTTCAATTTGCTATACTTGTTGGGCTGATAGCATTTTATTTGAGGATGAAAGTTGTTATTGCATATTGAATTCTTCATTCTGCATGTCAAATTCATGAATCAACTTAAAGCACTTTGGAATATTCCACAAATCAGCTTATCAATATCTTCTGTGAGGAGTGCTATTGTGTCATTTGTCTCTGTTTTTGTTAGATGCCCAACAAAATATTACTAATTAATGTGATATTTATTAAATATATAAGATAGTTTATAAGGAGATGCGAACACTTTCACATTCTCTCTCAAAACTCAAAATTTTATAATCTGTATGCATGCGCTCATACACATTTATGTTTGTGTGTATCTTAAACCGTTAATTATGCACTCACTTTGGACATTATTTTACTTATTCTTAATTGCCACATCTAGCTATGATAGTATCGGTACAAGTATCACTACAAAGAAGGAACAAAGGTAGTTTTGGAAATTCACTAATGCATAGTTTTGAAAATTGGTTTAAAAATAGGTGCTCAGAATGGAGCTTTTGGAAAAACAAAGAGTTACTGAATCTGTAGGCCATAACTATTCATAATCTTAAGGAAACAAACTAATGTAAACTGAATTGCAATCTATGGTCAAACATTTGAACCTGTGTGCATAAGTTAGGACTTTCCTATGGTTTAATGCAATTGTTTCCTTTTGTTAATATAAACTAGTAATTCAAAAGATACACATAATTGGCTTTTTTCTTTTCTCTTTTTCTTTTTCTTTTTTTAAAGAAATCAGTGACTTTTTTTAAGAGGTTGATGTTTATCTATTTCTATGTAGTTCTTAGTTTCAATCCTAATGGTTTCATATATATTTTTTTCACTCAGGTGTCCTGTATTCTAATCTTACTCAAGACGAAGGGAAAGCAAAACTAGAAGTATGCCTCTTTTGCGAGAATTGAGTTTGTAATTGGTTTTGTAACTTTAATTCTTGCTCCCCAAAGCTTCCTCAAGTGAAGGATGAATTTGTCATTCATTTGAGGCAGTTCTTTAATGGGGATCAAGTGTCGAAAATTTCTAGAAAGTATGGTCATTCTCTATTTCGTTCTCTGTCTCCTAACATGTTATCTTTTTTTAGGACCTCTAGATGTCAAATTTATATTTCCTAACATATCTGTTGACTATATATATATATATATTTGATATACAAAGATGTTCCATTGGGGTCCAGACCCCATTTTCATATGCTGTCCTAGCATCCAAACCGTCCATTGCGGGAAAGATCTAAAGGCTCAAAACACGCAACAGGCTATCACAAAAGTCGAGGGGTCTTTTGCTGCAAAAGCCAACCACTCGGCCACTTTCTCACCTGCCAACTCTCTCTCTCTCTACCATCCTCTCTCCGGCAGCCATCCTCTCTCTCTGACAGCGGCAGCTCCTCTCCGGCAGCTACAACCCACTCTCTCACTTGCCAACTCTCTCTCTACCATTCTCTCTCTGGCTGTTATGGCTCCTCTTCGGCAGCTACAAAAAGGAGATCCTCTCCGGCAGCGGCTCCTCAAAGGTGGGTTTCTTTCCCCCCTTCTTTAATATGATGTGAAAATGAAAAAAATGGAAACTAGATAGAAAGATCAAGCTAAATGATGGAATTTTTTTTTATTTTTTTTATTTTTTTTATTTTTTTCACATCATATAAAAAAGGGGGAAAAAAAACCCACCTTTGAGGAGCCGCTGCCGGAGAGGAGCTCTAATAACCGGAGAGAGGATGGTAGAGAGAGTTGGCAGGTGAGAGAGTGGGTTATAGCTGTCGGAGAGGAGTTGCCGCTGCCGGAGAGAGAGGATGGTAGAGAGAGAGAGAGTTGGCAGGTGAGAGAGTGGCCGAGTGGTTGGCTTTTGCAGCAAAAGACGACTCGACCTTTGTGAAAGCCTGTTGTGTGTTTTGAGCCTTTAGATCTTTCTCACAATGGATGGTTTGGATGCTAGGACCGCATATGAAAATGGGGTCCGGACCCCAATGGAACATCTTTGTATATATATATATATATATATATATATATTATATCCATGTTGAAAGAACTGATTGCACTGTGGGGCATTTTAGCACAAATTGATACTTCTTTATCCTCTTAGGTTTTTTGCTTGTGAGTTTCACTTGCCGTTCACCATTATGGATGACAATGGTCTGATGGTTATATGTGTAATCCAGTTTCGTCACTGTGTACTTTTTAGCCCACAAAGTCATAATTGTTCCCTTTTGGCATGTTTCATTTCCACTTCGATTTATACCCTTTTTATTGGAAGTATTGCTTAACTTTTATATTGTTAGCAATTTAGCATCAAAGCATGTGGAGAGAGTTGTCATTGGAGATTAATGTTTGGTTTTGTTAAAAATTTTAGATGCTAGTTGCAAGTGTCTAGGTGTCAAATTTGTCTGATTTCCAGATATTTGGATATGGTAACATGATTGACTCATGAATGTTTCCATCTATTCTTTATTTGCAGCTTCTTATTTGTTAGAAATTGTCATAGTTGACTTTTTTTTTTGATAAGCAACAAAATATATTGATAAAGAGGACAAGACAAGATGTCCTACTTACAAACAGGAAACACCAACAAAGAAAGCAGAAAGAAAACAAACTTTACTAATTACAAATGACCATCTATTTGCCCCTAATCATAAGCAATGGAATACCCTTAAAATCTTTAGTGACTGAAACCCACAACGAAGACAAAAAAACCAGCCTTTTCCCAATAGACCCCCTTTTATCCTAAAAAATCCTAGCATTTCTTTCAATCCATATAACCCAAAAAATAGCCAAAATAAAACATCTATCTAAAATAGAAGCTCTTAGACAATCCAAAAATGTTAAAACTCTATTTCATCAACTGAAAAGCATGTGGAGGCTCGACCCAAAACACTTCACCAAGTTGAAACAATTGGAGCCACAACTCCCCAGCAACCAAACAGTGAATGAAATCACGCGGAATAAAAACTTTTCATGGAAACCATTGTGCCAAGATCACATGATTCATTGTCTAAGCTATAAACAAAACTTTAAGCAAATGTAAACACTTACATTGAAAGCCTTAAGATGGATTAGAGAAGGTAGAACAGCCCCAAAAGATGAGAGCCTCCAAGATTGATCCACACTAGGTTAAGTCTCCAAGAGAATGTGAGAGAGAGAGAGTGGGAGAGCTTAGAGGTGGGCGGCCAGGGTTTTCACAAAACCCTAATATCACTAATCCCTTAGGATGGCCGGCTCTCCCTCTTGTCTATTTAATGTGGAGTGCTAGCTCCCTTGTCCCACTTAATTCAAATTTTAAATTTTAAATTTCAACTAACTTGAAATTCAAATTAATTAATATTTGCATATTAACCTTAAAATAATAACTCTTATTATTTGTCACTTATAATTAACTCTTAATAATAATTTTATTCTCTCTTCTCTTTTAATTGAAGCTTGCACCTATATGTGTGTGACCTCTTAGGTTCACAACAACCTAGTAGTAGGAATTAGGATAATAAATTGTCCATCAAATAAAACAACTTTTATTTCAGGTTCAATAATATTAGAACTCTTCTAATTTTCCTTTCAAGAAATAAATTTCTCTTGGGCCTCTACTAGTCCTGAGTGACATCTAGCAATATGTCAAGACACACCCTAGGTTGTGTGAAGGTTTATCATAACACGGTGAACCCTTTAGTTACAATTAAGATACAATTCAATTATTCTATCAAACAATGCCTTAGTTAAATTAGTTGGGTATGGATAATATGTCAAGACCCTAATTTAACATCTTGTATGTGATTCTCAAAATATCAATTCAATCTTGGGATACTCAAGAAACACTTTTCTTATTTCCAACTGCTATGGCCAAAGATTTTTATGAATTATATCTTTGAGAATAATACAAGGTATTCTCTCTCTTTACTGAGAGTGATAGATTCCTTGTTGTACATTCATATGTCCCCATGATAGGTCTACTAGGGCCAATAAGTACTTATACAAATTCCATGGTTAGGATATGTACATTGTACTATCAAACCCTGACATCCCTAACACAGGACATCTATGGTGCCTCAGGTCTAAGGATCACTTGCATCATTGTAACTCTGAGTTGTTGTTTGACATGCAAGTAAAACTCCAACAAACTCAATCAATGATCACATTCAGTGTACTTGTTCTCAAACAAGCACCCATAGGTTTGCTCTAGTGTCATTACACAAATGACTTGAGACTGGTCATTCTCCATATTGAGCAGACATAACCTGTGCTAGTCTATCCGGATTATTAATGCCCAATAAATAATCCCATGACTAGGAATATTTAAGAAAGAAGTCTTTAACAATATAAGTTTCCTTATCTCAACTCTTGAGTTCTTATATTGACATTCTTTCTAAGGACTTATCATGAACATAATAACAGTATAAGACATGATAATCAAAAGCCCATATTATTAATCAATAGCATTAATACATGAATCAAGTTTATATCCCAAATTACACCAATGAGATTGACCATTAGGGCATAGTACTAACAAACAATGCATAAACAAATGGTCAATAATTTCCCCCTCTATCACACATAACACACCATTGTGGTGAGAAAAATCAACCTGGCATCCTTCTCTTAAAAAGTTCGGTAGTATTAATTCTTCCATGTGCCAATAACCAAGCAAAAACTTGAATTTTGAGGGGTACTTTAGCCTTCCAAATAAACTTGGCTAGAACAAAAGAAGGTAAGGATTCATTATCACGTAAAGAAAGAAAGAAAGATTTACAAGAAAAAGACCCATAAGATTGTAACAACCTTATCTAAAAGCTTGAGCTTTTAGGAGTGGGGGCCAACTATTTATGTCAAAGGGCTTTAACATCCCTTGCCCCCTTGCGCGCCCCTCCTTGCAAGTATGGTTTCCTACATGGCAATAGACTTCTGTGAAAAAATATTGGGTTACACCTCCAGAGATTCGAACACAAGACTTCATGCTCTATTACAATGTTATCTTACATTAATACCAACTCATCCAAAAAGCTCGAGCTGTTAGAGAAGGGGCCAATTATGTATATCAATTGGCTTTCATAGGCACTCTGCTCATTTTAAACTAATAAGGTAAAGGAGGAATGAATTAAGAAGTATTCTAGTAAAGTTTCAGTAAATTAAATATGTATTATACACCTAATAGAACAAATCAACATGAGGGGTTAAATCTTGCTGATGTCATTGCTATAGATGTAGACATATAGTGGTTCATAAAGATTGATTCTAATCAATCAAAAAAGGATCCATTAAAATTATTGGGAGTGGGGCAATTATTTTCTTCAATCAAGTTAGGATTGAGACTGAAATTTCTAGAATACGAGTCTCTTGAAGTTAGGGTTGCTTAGGATTACCCAAATAGACTTAAAGAACCGATTAAATCTAATTAATCTATGTGTTTAATAGCAATTACACAACGACGAAAAAGTAAAGCAGAGAACACACATATATACGAGGAAAACCCCAACAGGTAAAAAACCTCGGGAAGATATGGAAACGCTATGGAAAAGACAACTTACAAGACTCTGACACTACGACCAAATGCTCGAGTCCACAAGCCAAGTAGCTCACGCCGTCTTTAAGCTTCTTCTCGAATGAGTACACAGACGAACACAGTCTTCACCTCGTACTGAGCTCCACAATACGTCTTCACAACTTACAATGTACCAACAATACATCAACACCATAACTGACGGCAGCCACCGGAATTCCGTCGTCCAATCACCTTGGAGATTCACCAAGGTTAACAACAATGGTGTGATAAGGCCCCTTGAATCTCTCTAGAAAAACTGGGTGTGGTTTATAACCTCTCTAGATCGAAGATTAAAAAGAGAGAAAAACATACAACTAGAAGCTAAGCACCATGGAGAAGGTGTTGCATGCTATGGAGGCTAGTGTTTTTCAATCTATGAATTAATCAAACTCTTCTATTGTAAAATAGGATAAAACAACTTATTTATAATCCTAACAAAGTTCCCTAGTTGTGTAGGAGTTGGTATAGGTCAAATTTAATAAAAAATATGCAAAAAAATAGGTCAAAATAGAATTTTTCTGAAATGCTGACGATTTGAATTGATCCCGTAAAATATGTAGAATCGATCCAAAACATTCTGGACATAGGATCCTACTGAGAAAATGCTGGATTGATCCACTTTTTCAAAAATAAAAAATTTAATTATTTTCAAGCATTTTTCACTAGATTCCAAATGTGGATCATCCATAGGTATATTAGGCATTCTAAACCACTTGAAGTTATATAAAAACCTAGGTTATAGTCATTCTAAAATCACATAAAGTCCATAATAACTTAGGTGCTAAGTCCACTTACCATGCTATAGAGGAATCGAGATATATGAAACAAGCAAGCTCCGATCTCAATCTTCAAGCAATCTTCAAGTAAACTTGATCTTGACACTCTTCGATGCTAGATGGCTTGTGGATGAACCAAAAGACTTAAACCAATACAATTCGATTTGTGTTTTGGAAACCGAAATTAGCCAACACATGAAAATAAAACCTAACAGAGACAATTATCCTTTATTTGATCCCAAATATTCCTGGCAAAATCACAATTTTTAAATTTGTGATCCAAGTCTTCCCCTTCAAATCTGCAAATAGTACGGTCTTTAGGATTTCTAATCCCCTTCTATATGAGAAGTGTTTACTAGATAAATTTTTCCTAATCACAAGCCAAAGAACGAACTTTATTCTTTGCAAAATATCTCTTTTCCAAAAATTCAATTTAAAAATGATCTTTAGAATGAATTAAATCATCTTAATAGAAAAGTTTACCATTTTTTGAATATACCCAACACAATTTATTCCAAGTGTATCAAACATAGGAATAAGAATACTAGTAATATCTTAATCACCACTTGCTTAAGAATACCGGTATCAATAGCCAAATTCTATTTTCTAGAATTGGCATCAATAATAGAGTCAGCTTTAATATTAACATGAATAGAATCCTTATAGTGATCAGGATTAATGGCTTATTCTTATATACCCAATTATCTAGCCAGAATGAAACATGCTTACCATTTCCAGAATCGATCTAATACCTTTTCCTAATAAATGCATTTGATTTAATATATTTTTCCAAACAAGAAATGAATTTTTAGTTGCTCTTTTCTCAAAAAAATTCTTCCTTTCAAGATACTCACCCTTCATTAACCTCATCTATAAATTGTAATTTTCTGTTAAAATTCTCCAACCTAATTTAGAAATCATGAAGGTGCTGGCTAGCTTGCTGGTAAAGTCTCTTTGTGGTTGTAACAGAGACCTGGGTTCATGTCCTACCTTCATCAGGATAGGGAGGGTTTAAGGGAAAGGAGAGGGCTGCCTCCTGTTGTGTAGCTCATAAGCCCAATAGGCTTCTTGACAAAAAAAAAAGAAAAGAAGAAAAAGAAAAAGAAATCATAGTAGCATTAAAATCTTCCATTCTACAAATGCCCAATCCACCTTCTGATTTGGGCCTACAAACCTTCTCCCAAGCTACCATAGAATATATATATATATATCAAGCTACCAAAGAAAAATATACGAGTGATTAGATTACCTTCATAGTTTTTCCAAAGAAAATTCCTATTTTTCGGACCCATCATTCTATTAGTCACTTTAGGTAATTTCAACTCATAATATGAATAGGTATGGATGAAAAATTAGCCTTAATAAGAATCATTTTCCTAGCTCTAAATAAAAATTTGTGGTTCCAACCTTGCTATATAGATCCTTAAATGTATCTCTATCAATCCAACCTTGGATAACAAGACATATCCTAATTGTTTGTTTTAATTATTGGAACATTTCATTCAAAGGTGAGATATTACCTCTTCTTTGCTATTTCTATCCAAGTTTGGGAGACATTAGATCTATTAGAATTAACAAATTGCCCTGACACCAAACAACAACTATATAAAATGTGGATTATATATTATTTTAGATATATTTGGCTTTCATTATGGATGTATACATATAGAAATTATTAAATATAATATATAGCAACAAATTAAACAAAACATGTATGCAGATTAGTGGTAGAGCATGGTTAATTGGCGATAGTTTCCATGGTTTGAAACATCGCAGCTTCAAATTGTATTATTTTTTGGGAGCTGTATTATATAAGTTTGGAAATGGTTGAATTGGCTGGTTTCCAGACAGTCGGTTCAAGCAGTTTAGACGGGTTGTGTATCCAGGCCGCATGCAGAAACAGTCTAATGAATAAGCCGATTTCACCAAGTGATCGGTTCAGGGGTCTGACTAGCTAGGCCGATCCGTTTCTGATAACAATGGTTTGAACTCTAAATTGGGGCTTGCAACAATGGAAGTTGAATAAGTTTATGGAAGTTCAGAAGTAACGAGTAATTTAATATGAGATTCTGAATTTCATGTTAGATGCTGCTCTCTCCCAAAATTTGAATTATTTTGTGGAAGTTTAAGGAAGTCTATAACTATGCTGTTAATAGTATGGCACTTGAGATTTTGCTTCCTTTTTCATTAAAATAAGTCTATTATTACAAAGTTAGTAAATTAAGGTTTAATCAACTTTGATTTCGACCACCACTCAAATGCCTGCCTGCCAACCCAAAAAGGAGAAAACCAATACTAGAACTGGGAGGGAGGGAGCTGAAAGGAAACAGAAAACCCAGACATGGTTGATTCTTTCAGCTTTATACAAGTGCTAATGCATGTCAAGAAAACATTGTAATTTATAAAAGAAAAAGGTCAGGAATTAGTGTTTTTAGAACTCATGAGATTTTTGTTTAGTTGAATAGGCTTTTTTATCCTTCTCTTCCTTTTCCTCTTTTTGATAGAATTATACCCCTTGAATGTGCCTTTGTTCCCCATTTGATCATATTCTGCTTCCTGTCATAAGTTCATTTTGGGAAGAGATTGTTTTGACAATTATTTCCTTATAAATAATTTGTGCTATCTTAAAGAGGTTACTGTTTTGTAGTTTGTTGACGGAATGTTGCAAGGAATTGATGAGGGGGTTCTTCATGGAACAAATAATCTCCCAACATCATGTGAAGATTATCTTTTGGGTAAGCCTTCTTCGATCATCAATATTTTAAATTAAATTTCTCCTTTGTTTTAGGTATCCTGATCCTTTTTGGATTGTAGATACCAAATTTGCTGATGAAGTTTCCAAATTAGATTATGGTACATGTGAGGGATCCTGTCTTGGAAAGTTGGATTTAGAAAGCTACTCACCTGGTTTCAATGGAAGAGAGTGTGGTGATGAGATATCGAAATTGTGTACTGCAAGCAATCCAGTTCTTGAATCTATATATAATCAGAATTCTTTTTTGCTTGATAAGATGACAATTTATGAGCTACATGAGGCCTTTGGGAACATGTTTGGACGAGAAACATTAGTTGAGGATAGACAGTGGCTGAAGCGCCGCATTTTATTTGGTCTGCAGAACCTTGTTGAGTTGGACAATGGTTCGAACTTCTTGGAATGCGGTGTTACTTCAAATCAGAATGAAGACAAAACTATATTCTCTTCTAGTAATGAGTTTTTTTCTGGAAGAGTGTCTGGCTCCTTTACCGGCGTGTCCAATAGCAAAACTATTCCAAAAGACCAATATCTGAAAAGAAAGGGGCTTGCTGGCAGTGAATCATTGAAAACCTTACCTTCTGAGGATTGCAAAGCTGAATTTGGTCTCCTAGATTCAGAAGAAAGAGAGGATGTGCCTGCTACTCAAAAGAGATTGCGTAAGCCTCCTCGGAGGTTCATCGAAGAATCATTAGAGCAGCAATCAAGGTATCATAATAGAAAATGCGGGATTTCTTATAAAAGTTCGAGGGAAAAGTTTCTGCGTGATAGATCTCACAAGCGGATTTCCCAAAAGGGGGTTGGATCGACACCATTGGTCTGTCAAGAGGAATGCTTCAAAGGAGCTTGTATTCAGGTTCCATTTGGCCTTCCAATACAGAAAGGGCAGTCAAAGAAAGATACATTATTTCGGGTAAGGAACATTCATTTTGTTCTTTTTTCGATGGATTGTTTGAAAGTTTGTTATGTAATACCTTTTCTTACCGTGCATGAAGAGTAATGTTCTGAAACCCTGCTGTGGTTTTCAATTGAGCAAAGGAGAGGGTTGGTGCAACCTGGTTGACATAGGTTGGTTGTTCCTGATTGTTTTGATAGTAAAGCCGTTGGATAAACTCTTAAATGTCAGAAAAAGCATGAAAATGCGAACAGCCACAGAAAGTGCTTTTATTTGAAGACGACACCTTTGCTTTCTGTTCTCATCTCTTACCTTATACATAAAGGTCTCTGCTGTCCATTCTTGCAAGCTGTGGTGATGGCAACAATGACTGATTATATGTATGTATGTATGTATGTATGTATGTATGTATGTATGTATGCGTGCATATGCATGTGTGCATGTATGTTTACTGAGCATTGATATAGATGGTTCAATGGATACTATTTGATTCCTGTAGATGCCTTCAATTTCTTAATGGTTGCAATGACAGCCTAAGTTGATATGGTTCCCTGATGAACAACCCTAGTTGTCTGTTCAAGTCTGTATTTAAAAAAAAAAAAAGGACAAATGTGCTATATCTATTGAATTCCCATTATTATTATTATTATTATTATTGTTGTTGTTGTTGTTTTGATAAAGATCTTGACTGCATTTAAGAATGATATATTGATCAATATCATCGGAAGGATATGCGGAAGATAAATATAATTGAGGAGATTTGATTTCCTCCAACAGTAAATGTGAGTTTGTTTCTCTGAACCCTGTTCTGGTTTTAGCTTGGGCATATAGGTGAAAATTATCGTATAAATTGTATGACGACTTTATTTATTTATTTTTTCCCTGCCAAGGGGGTATTCTGTGGAAGAATCATAGCCTGCCAGTTGATCTCCATGGATCAAGGAATTTTTTATTGTAGCAAACAGCAGTTTGACTGTTGCTTCTTTCTGGTCAATATGATTTCCAGAGATTCTCTCTGGTCAATACTGATTTCCAGAAATCCTTCCTGTCAACCATCAATGTTTGTATGCACTTCATGGGTTATTTATCTTGCTGTTTGGTAGTGTCTCAGGTTATAAATCTCTTTTGACTATGTTTGCTTGTTTGGCCTAATACATGTACTATTGAGTAAATTGTGCGATTGTTTTATAACCATCCAATAGACTAGTCATTAGACATCATTTCCCAATATCAAATTCTATTTTTATATTCAGGAGCATGAATCTGAGGATTGCAAGGACAGCAGACTCTTAATTTCAAATGAAAATTCTGAGATGGATCCTTTTCTGGCCGAGTCACAAGATGACATGTCTGAAGATGATTGTATCACGGGGATTGGAAAAGCTAGGGTTCGGAGAAAGCATCATAGGTTGTGGTCTCTTTCTGAGGTGATAAAGTTGATTGAAGGAGTAACTCAGTATGGAGTTGGAAGATGGACTGAAATAAAGAGACTACTGTTTTCATCATCTACACATCGCACATCTGTAGATCTTAAGGTATTTTATGTTTTAACTTCACCAAATTTCTGCATTTTGTATTCTTTGGGATATTTTTTGGTAAATGAGAATTTTGTAGAAGACTCCAAAAGTGTACACAACTTTTTAGGGGTACTGAGGACCCTTATTAGGAGAACACACAAATACACACACACACACTCAATCCCACCAAGTGTAGACAAACATGCATTCTTTTCTTCTTTGGGATCTTTGATTCCATAACCTAATTGGGCTTTCAGGACAAATGGCGAAATCTTCTAAGGGCTAGCTGCAGTCAGTTGCATGGCAAGAGAGAGGTTGGCCTAAAACTGGTTTTATATGTCTTTGCTTTTTAAGTTATGAATATATTGTTCTACAATGAATTAAAAACTTAGGCTATTCACTGGTTTATTATATTCTATTAAAGTTGATTTTGTTGCTATTTTGTACTTTATGGATCTGTATGATTTTATTATTATTATTATTTCCAAAAGATAGGTATTTCTAGATATGATGTCTAGATATATGATGCAAAGTATGAGTTTGCTCCAAGCTTCTTCCTTTTCTTCTTCTTCATTTCTTGGAAAGATTATTTGAAATAGGACAAGTGAAAGCATATGAGCATGCTTTTCATCATTGTGAAGTACGTATTTTTAAGTAGGATCCTTGTCCCATATATTGAAGGCAACTCATAAAAAAATGTAAATATTTTCCATATTGGATTTTTGTGTGCTATAAAATTTCCTCGTTGAATTGCTCTATTCCCCGACTTAATTTCCTAGAAAATAAGTGGTTCGAATTAAATTGATGAGATGTTGCACTAACCAAGTTTTTAATTCACTGTTGACAGATATAATGAAATCCCAATTTAAGGATTTCTTAAATTATATAATGATTTCGATGTTAATGTCAAAGGAATAATGTAAAGTTGTGGAAATTTTGGACAAAAATGTTGAAATTTTAGTGAAACTTAATGAAAATGTTAAAAGAAATATTAACATACAAATAATACTCATAATCTTACAGAATAATATTCTTACAAAAACAAGGAAGTACGTTTACATGGCAAAAAGTGATTGCTGGCAACAAAATACATCCATAATAAGTGACCTAGTTGGTCATAATAACCTAATGATTTTAAACTGCATATCCAATTATTCTGTTACAACTTTTATTTTACTTGCATCCTGCAATATCTACAGTGAACTTCAAGAAAGTAGACATTCGAAGTTTCATACTCAGCTAGTTCAATTTACACTGTTGCGATAATTTAATGATAATAAACTGCATGCCCATACTTTTTTTTTATCATTTTTTAATTTTAAAACATTTCGTGGTTTTGCAAGCTTGTTAGCCACATGATATCTTTTTGAGATAGATACCAGCTCTATTGTTATATATTAAAGTTAATCATTAGTAGAGCATCACATTGTTAGTCAACTGTTACTAGCTACATATTCCAAAATGAAGGTCCCTTTATGAGAGCAAGAGTGCTCCTGATGAAAGGATATGTTGATATCCCACTGACCTGTTTCTCTACTGCTCTGCAGTTGAACTGCAGTGGACTGGAAGTTCTTATTAGCACTTATTTAATTTACCAAAAGGAATTTCTCCTTTAAAAAAAAAAAATTGTGCATGCAGGTAGAGCACGGGCGAAAGCATGCAACACATCAAATGCCGCAGTCTGTTCTGCATCGTGTTAGGGAGCTGGCCATCTTATATCCATACCCAAGGGAGCGCAAGTCCAAGGATTCAATCCCTGCAGCATCCAGTAGTAAGTTGGTGCCTTTGTCAACTGCTGTGAGAGGGTAGTATATAGAGAGCAAGAAATTACATAAATTAGTGTACTGGTTATAGATGTGAAAGTTTTTACTTATATAAGAAAAGGAATACTTGAAAAAAATTTCCATATCCAAATGCGGTCGTTTTCTATGTATAGGCATATATGATTCTCTACTGTTCGTTAGTGTGGGAGCTGAATGTAACCTTTGTTGTACAAGCAAGTAATCATTTTCAATGCTCGACTGTCCTCGTCTGTTGAAATTTTTGCCAAAACCCGGTTTTCCACACATGCTATTGGCTGCTGTTTGATTATAATTAATATAATTTCTTTAGTCATGTTTGCATAATGCCAAAAGATGGGTATCTGAATTCTCTTTTTATTCATGCCCAGTTGAACCCATCTGGAATTAGACTTATTGAACAATTTGCCTTGAATTCAACTTGTTTCATATTTTAGACATCTTGAACGTACGTGTTGTGTTTGCCGTCTTCGTCACTGCCGTCGTTATCTTTTGTCACCATTCTTGCCCAACTAAGCTCTCCCGCCGTGTGGGTGATGTCTTCTGACTTTTATGGTTCTGAGGGTTCTGACTTTTTTAGAGTTTACGTTTAGTCGTCCATGATGAAGCTGCACCTTATATGGGGTCGTCTTTGCAGTAAAGGAGATTGGAGGTTAGCCACAAAACTCTCTCTCTCTCTCTCTCGGAATTAGTTGTTTTCACACCTTGCACGGATCAAATACTCCATTCAATGGGCGTGCTAGAACAAGTTGCAACTTCCAGCGCTGCATTTTAAAGTGTTAAAAAAAGGTCCAAGTTCCCATTTTGTTTCAGCTGTCATCATTTGCGTTCCGATACAAAAAGCAAATTGCTTCATCAGTCAGATTAGTTGGCTGCTGATGAAAGATTTTTTTAAAAATAAATTAGAAAAGAAAATTTCTAAATTTTTATTAAAAATAAAATTAATGCTTAAATATTCTGATAAGATTTGAAGACTAGTTGGCTGCTGATCAAAGATTTTTAAAAAAATGAATTAGAGAAGAAAATTTCTAAATTTTTATTAAAAATAAAATTAATGCTTAAATATTCTGATATGATTTGACACGAATTTAAATGGTGCACAAATTCGCAGAACAAAGAAAATGTCCATGTAGCATTCCTGATGCTATTCAAAATTTGCATACTTGCCCATCACTTAAGACCAAAACCATTCCATCCCAACTTCAATATTTAATTCAAGCATCAACATGGTACCGACCCCAGCCCACTTCGGCTGTCTTCTTTGACCTAACCATCATTTTAAAATTACTCTAATTCAAAAAAAAAATAAAATTGTTCCCTTCCCTCCAAACTAAACAATGAACTCTCACTATCTTAAAATAATCACCCACTAAAATACCCCCGGATATTTACGGCATCCACCACTCATGTCACCATCAAATCCCTTCCTAGTCTCTTCACCATTTTAAAATAAAATTAAAAGGAAAAAAAAAAAAAAAACACCTTTAGAATAATCAACCCGAATTTAATTGGAGATTTCATTTAAGAACTCAACGAGGACCCAATGAGACCGAAATACCAGTGGGGACCTTCACGCTATCCGACCACTTTCGCGAATCCAAATAAAGCTTCGATATTTTCCCGGCCACGCGTCGCATATCGGGCCGCTTATCTGGATCCACGTCTACGCACTCCAGCGCTACACGTGTTACCCTTTCCGCAACATCCACCGGGAACGAGTCTTTCAGCTTCCTGTCTACCCACTTCCTCAGCCTTCCCTCTCTCTCCCACTCCTTTCCACCACTACTACTACCCCCGCCTCCGGTGCCGGTTCCGGTTCCGGTTCCGGCGCCGGCGCCTTCAATTGCTTCCTTAGCTGTTTCGATCACCGACGTTCTCCTGAAATCGCCGCTTCGTTTATCGAATTTGTACTTGAAAGGCTCCTCCCCCGATAGGAGCTCCAAGATCAATACTCCGAATGCGTAAACGTCGGATTTCTTTGTCGCGATGCCCGTCGATTGAAATTCCGGCGACATGTATCCTCTCACGCCTTCGAATTGCATTTTCCGACTGTCGGACCTCTTCAATTCCGGTTTATTCGACGATTCTTCTTCTTCCACGATCTCTGTAATTTCGCCTTTATCTCGACTCGGTGAAGGTTTTGATAGCATGTTCTCATCGGTCTCGCCACACAACTGTGCCGTGCCGAAATGGCATATCTTCGCATTATACGATGGCTCCGTAACAATGATGCTGCTACTCTTAATATGATTATGCACAAACCCTATATTTTGTCCCGTGTTGTGGTGTATGTAATCCAGACCATGCGCGAGATCCGTAGCTACCTGCATTCGCGAAATCCATGTGGATAACACGGTATAATTAGGGTTTTTAGGGTTTCGTAAGCAATTGGCGAGGTTCGCGCCAATAATGAACTCGTACACAAGGTATATGTGAGAGCCCGATATAGACGCGCCGAGAAGCTTAATTATGCTCATATGGTGGCTCCTGCAAACTACAGACAACATCTCTCTCAGCTGAGACGTCTCCATCAATCTCCGGAACTTTCTTTGGAAAACGATTACGTCCTTGCCGCGGAGCGTGCACCGCCAGGAGGCGGTGGAGGAGGAGGAGTATTTTTTGGCGAGGAAGTTGTTGGTGGCGGCGCTGATTTCTGTGAAGTCGTAAATGTGAGCGGTTTCGGGGAGGGAGTCACGGAGACTAGTCAGAGAAGTTCTGGTGGATAATGAAGTTGTTGAGGAGCTCTTGTTGTAGCTTGAGCCGGTGGCGAAATCTCCACTGGTGACGTTGCTGGTTGAAGCTACGTCGGAGGTAGAAGGCAAAAACTGAGTTTTTGTTGGTGCACCGCTGGCGGTGGAGGTGGGTTGTGAGGTGGAGGTGGAGGTGGAGGCGGATCTTGTGGTGCGTTGTGAGGTCCGAGGGCGTTGGCTTGGCTGCGCTGCGTCGACTGCCATTTTGGATTTGCACATATGGGTGAAGAATTTCAAAAAATTCAAGAAATTGGAGCTAGGGTTTTGGAAAATTGGAGCTTCGATTAAGAAGAGATTTGGTGGAGTATGATTCATAGACGCGGCGTGACTGAGTTAAAGGCTCAAAAGTATTTGGGTAGATAGTGTCAAAACTCGGCCCTGCTAAATTGGGCGGCGGGGAGGCGGCGCATAATGGCATGATAATTCGAAGTAAAAGAGTTCTGGTTTCTGAAGAGTGCCCTGTCGCCGCCTGCGAGTGTTGGAGCAAGCAGTGCGGGAGCAGATAACTTCTCGCCGGCGAATCAAAAATGCCGACAACCTCTCGGTTTGGAAAACTTCGTTTTTAGTTGGTGCAGCGTTTTTTAAGTTGCGACACTTCTTTTTTATTGGGGCTGCAGTTTGTGGGTGGGTTTATCCCATTTAATTCGAACCGAACCCGTGTTGTTTATTTTATTTTATTTTTCTTTGGAACCAAACCCATTCAATGTGATGAATTTGTGGCGCCGTTTTATAAGGATTAGAGTTGAATTTGGGACTCAAAAATCTCAACCTGCCCTCAATTCAGGTTGAGATGTGGGGCAACCCAAACCCAAGTCGAATTTGAATTCTTTATAAATTATAGTGTCTATATGTGATACATTTTTAAAATAAATATTTTTTATTTATCATCTCAAATTTTTCTTTTATTTTAGGTAAAAAAAATTTGATATTATTTTTTGTTTAGTAACCTGAATTTAAACTCGGGTTGAGCGTAGATTAGATCACTTGAATTAAATTTAATTTAAGTAAGTCTTTTTGTTCATTGTAAATAATCCTGTCTAGCAATAGTCCAATGGTGATTTGTGTAGCATTTTAGTCACTATGGAGTAAAATGGCCAAAGTTTTTTATCTTCTAGTAGCGACATAAGACACAAAAAAACCCATTTTGGATTATGTCAGGTAAGAAAAAGTTGTGCAGAGGCCCTACTTGACATGTGCAGAGCTCTTTGTAAAGGCGGTGCTGTGTTGGATAGAAACGGGCAAAAGAGTGCGACCAACCCACTCAACCAGTGTTTAAAAGATTCTTTTGACAATATAAAAGTTTTTATTTTTTTATTCTTCCTTTTGTCTATAACTAGCAATTTACCACGTGCAACTAAATTTTGAGAAAAAAAAAAAATTAATGAATTAAATATAGTTTGAACAATATAATGAAAATATAATGTTTAAAATTATTAAAAATTTTCATTTATAAAAATTTAAGAAATCAAAACTAAATAAACACAACATTAATCAATAAATATGAACTCAATAGGTTACAAAATTTTCACATTACATTTATTTTTTATTTTTCAAATAGAGTGTAAATCATACAATATTTAAAAATTTTAAAAATTGAATTATATTTTAAAAAAAATTAATTAAATTAAAAATACTTTTATTTTGATTTGTAGAATTTTATAGGACCATGATTATAAAAAAATTGACCGTGAATGTAAAACTCACAAGAGCCATGCAAAAACAATGTCTTTCACATGATATGTACCAATGAAAGTAATAAAGTTATTTACATTATGAAAAAATTAATTGAGAATAGAATTCTTAAGAATTAAGTTATTAAAAAGATTTAAATTGCTAAAATTGTATGAGGGTATAAAAATTACTCTATACTATTTTATAAATAATCTTCAATCAATTAGAAATGCCCTGCTATTATGATTTTTGATTGGTGGAATTGTCTGGAGCCATACCTATTTATTTACTTTTATAATTATATAGGATATTGTGGCCAATTAAAAGTTTTTTTAATATTCAAACTTATATATATATATAATGCACAACTAAAGTAAAAATAAATTTTATTTTTAAAAAGAATTATATAAAAATAAGAAAACTTGATAAAGAATGGGTAGTTATAAAGTTATTAAGAATAAAAAAGTAATTAAAAAGAAGATTTCTAATAAAGAAGTTAGAGAAATTTTAAGTAATTAAAATTATAAGAGGGTATAAGTTTTATTACTATTAATTATAAGAATATTTTAGTGAATCAAAAGTTTTTCCATCAATTTATATGTTGTGTGTTGCCTTGTTACATAGTGATCAGCCAAAAAAGGTGGTGGACTATACAGCAACGAAGCATTACAAGTACATGCTTTTGAAGCATAATTGACCAAGAAATCATTTTGAATACAACAATCTTGACTATAAGCAGCCTCAATAGCAAA
Source organism: Hamamelis virginiana (assembly GCA_017140935.1). Classification (NCBI taxonomy): domain Eukaryota; kingdom Viridiplantae; phylum Streptophyta; class Magnoliopsida; order Saxifragales; family Hamamelidaceae; genus Hamamelis; species Hamamelis virginiana. Next base: position 1,671,564 of record JAESVK010000152.1, on the reverse strand, counting down.
AAGATAAAAAAAAAAAAAAACTTACAAACATTACTATATATCACCTTACCATAATCATAAAAGTATACTTGTGAACCCCGAGGGATAGCTTAGTTGGCAAAGGACCACGCTTCAAGAAGCGGAGGTTTTGAGTTCGACTCGTGCTAAATCCTTGGAGCCATTGGAGGCTTACCTTGTCGTTAACTTCAGGACTTCGGAATTAGTCGAGGTGCTTGTAAGCTGGCCCGGACACCCGGTTAAAAAAAAAAAAAAAAACAAAAAAAAAAGTGTACTTGTGATCGTATTGAGAGTTGCTGAACCCTCCTAAGACAGTTAATGAAGAGGCATTTTGGCTTTAAAGGTACTTTGTATTCCCTTCCAAAAGCCTAAAGTCAAAGTTATCAATAATTCATCTGATGATGCTCGTATATGTATTATTTATTATTTATTATTTATTTCAATTCTCCTTCTCTACCCGTATCGATATATGCAAATTTTTTTCAGTTCAGTTTTAATACCAGAAATGCATCATACAGTGTACCATCATAGTTTGATAAATTCTAGATTTCTATTTTAGTTGGCTGGAGAGATGTATATGGCTGTGGCAAATTACTGTTGATCAATTTGGGGTTCCAACATATAAATAATATTCTCTCTAGGACATGCGAGTAGCAGTTAAAAAGCATCAAGAGTTGGAGCCCCTTGGTTTCCACATAAATTAACAGTGTCTATTTTATTTGGATAAATTATATTTAGTGTCCTTTGAATTTAAAAAAAAAAAAAGAAGAAAAAGAAAAGAAAATCTCTTTAGGACATTTTGGATAAATAGCATTTGGAGAATGTTTGGTAAGATATTGAGCATATGTCTCATATAATATTTATTGGACCTTTTATTTTTTGTATGTTTTTGTTGAACATCTAGGTGGACTAAAAACCACCACTGTTGTTAGAAAAGAGAGAGAGCTCTACATATCCTGCACATTTTGATAGCTTTTACAAATGTTTGATGCTTTTTTCTTTCTTTCTTTATATATATATATATATATACAATACTGATCGGTTGCAGTTTGGACTGTAAGTGGACTGCACGGCCATTTGGCTATGCTCCAGTGGTCGGTTCCAAATTCCAACTGTTGGATATGATGCTCATCCCTTGCATGCCACGCCTGCAAAAAATCATGCCGATCCGACGGTCGGAATTTTATAAAACGAGCTTTTAGTAGACTGAAATTACCAAAGACTATATATAAATTTTATTTGTGTTTAAGGCTGGTTTTACAAAATTTCAACCGTCGGATCGGCATGATTTTTTGCAGGCGTGGCATGCAGGGAGTGAGCATTATATCCAACGGTCGGAATCTGGAACCGACCACCGGAGCAAGGCCAAATAGCCATGCAGTCCACTTGTAGTCCGGAGTGCAACCGATCAGTATTATATATATATATATATATATATATATATATATATATATATA
>JAESVK010000152.1:1637059-1670010 GCA_017140935.1 Hamamelis virginiana | reverse complement strand
AAAAAATCATGCCGATCCGACGGTCGGAATTTTATAAAACGAGCTTTAAGTAGACTGAAATTACCAAAGACTATATATAAATTTTATTTGTGTTTAAGGCTGGTTTTACAAAATTTCAACCGTCGGATTGGCATGATTTTTTGCAGGCGTGGCATGCAGGAAGTGAGCATCATATCCAACGGTCGGAATCTGGAACCGACCACCGGAGCACAGCCAAATGGCCATGCAGTCCACTTGTAGTCCAGACTGCAATCGATCAGTATTATATATATATATATATATACACACACACACACAAATAATATTCTCTCTAGGACAGGCGAGAAACAACAAAAGAGCATCGAGAGTTGGAACCCCTTCGCGATCTTATTCTTGAATATTGAAAAGTTAAAAAATGAGAAAAAAAATTCAATTAATATGTTTTAAGCTAAAGTAACTAGGGTTCTTTTCAAACTTAGCTCTAAGATAATGGACCGCTGGTATTGTGGATGGGATCAGGTAAGTTGAGGATAGATCCTACCCTTCCTTTATCCATGCTTCTTACATGTTGGAAAATTTTTTAACCTTCATATTGCATTTACACTTACATGGATTATGGGACAGGGCTATTACAATTTGCATCTATAATTATGAATCTATCTGAATAATTTTTGGCATCTGTAACATCTTGTATTTCTATACAGTGGATAGTGGGGTTCTATGTCAGGAAAATCATGAACTTTCCTTTACTTTGTGTTATCCACAAAACCATCAACAATGATTGATATGCTAATCTGGCGCAATCTTCAACAAATATATAATGGAATAGCGTTCTAATATAAATGATATTGTTTGTCTAAAATAGCATTATTTTGGTGGGTGGGTTCTTTGATTGATTACTTATGAGATTGATGGGTGGGTTCTTAACTGTTTGCTAAATTTATATATAGTTTTTCTTTATTTGTTTGTTTATATTTACGGGCAATTACTTAGGGTTTGCTTCAATGAATCTGGTTAGCATCAAGGTCGATAGAGTTAAATATATTTAGAATTTTATTTAATATATGTACTATTTTTGGCCTTCAGAGGAAAAAAAAAGAAAAAGAAAGATTTTCACAAGTGCCTTTAGATAATGGTCTGGTTGTCAAAAATCATAGTGATCTAATGTATACATGTTAAAATATAGATCAGAAAAATTATGACCACTGAAATGTATCGCAGTTTTTCTTCTGAGAAACCGACCGTTAAATCACTGTAATTTTTGGCATGCATGACATACGTATGTATAGTACCTAACCCAACTGTATGTTTTTTGAAACATGTATCCTACAATTATATATTAACTTTATGCTTACATAAACTTTTGTAAATGTAAGCATGTGTTGACTTGATCATTTATGTATATTTATATGTACCGACTGTTGGATTAGACACCTCTCTCATGTTTTTCATTTCTGTCAAAAATCATAGTGATCCAAAGGTTGGTTTGTAAAAAATATCACTGTGAAAAATTATAATTTTTTGTTCTTCAAAAGTCTTTTTTTTTTTTCCACAGTCTGCTTTTTTAAAATCGATTGTCGGATCATTGTGATTTTTGATTGACATGAAAAACATAAATGGATTATCTAATCTAGCGGCCGATTTTTCAAAATATATTCTATAACTAACCATACGAAAATCACCTGACATAATTTTATATTAGGCCCACTTAATATGTATATTTAAAAAAAAAAAATGAAAATGAAAAAGAAAAAGAGAAGAAAGAATAATAATAGAGCGTGTGCTGCAGTTCCTCTCAAACCAACTCTCGATAATTCGTGTATGTGATCCTTATCATAAATTGTCAAAAGAAAAAGAAAGTGTACGTTAGCTGAACACACACGCCAGAGAACGTAGCCAGTGACTTCATTCATGACATAAGAAGAAACAGTAATGTGGGATGAAGAAACTTCCAAGTATTTGCATGTGTCCTAAACAGAACAAATTTAATGTATAGTGTAGAAAAATTCAACTCGCTGGACAAATGGCTACGCAGTATGCACTCTCACGGACCAATAAAAAGATTATTAATCTCGTGACCTCGATTTTTTCCAATTCTTTTTTCACTGGGGGCGGTGAAAATTACTCACTCTCACCCCATTGGTGTTAGGTTTCTAATCTTTTTGACTTCTCTAGATAATAGAGTTTGGATTTGGTGTTGATATAACAGATGATCAATATCTGTAAATCACCGTTGGATGGTTGATACATATGTAAGAAAGCGGATCCAATGATTCAAATTTTGTGTGTTTTGGATTACCTGTTAGATTCATGGACCTTTCTTTTGTATGTCATTGGATCCATTTTCTTACATATGTATCGACTATCCAACAGTAATCTGTCATATCAACAGCAAATCCAAACTCCTGGATAATGGATACTATCTATCCAATAGTTTTTTATTTTTTTATTTTTTTTAATCATTTTTTAGAGGGTGCATTAGGGGAAAATATTGGTTTTGTGTTAAGACTTAAGAGTGTTCTAGAGAGATTCCATGCCAACTTATTATATGATTTATAGAAATTATTGTATGATATATCTCAACTAATTAGATTAGTCATTTTTAAATGGGTTAAGCGTGATTTTGTATCACAAATTTTTAGCAAAATTTCAAATTGGGCCATAAATTTTACATTGACTCGATTTAGTACCGAATTAAAAGTTAGAGTTTCAATGTAGGCCAAAATGTTACGGCTGTTAACGGAAAAGCCATGTAAGTGTTGACACGGCAATTTAATGCTGACGTAGTGAGTCAACGATGATGTCAACACTGCCATGTCAGCACTAGGTCAACACCTATTTCCTCCAAAAAAAAAAAAAAAAATGTCACATGCTCATCATGTAAGAAAAGTTAATTACGTTTTAGTATCTTGAACTTTATACAAAGTTTCAATTTTGTACATAAACTTTTTAATTGTTACGATTTTAGGACAACCTTAAAATTAAAGTGCCAATGTAGTCCTTTTAAAAAAAAAATAAATAAATAAAAGAAATTAACGTAAATTATATCAGCCTCCCCTAAGTTTAGGTGAAAATGAGGGTAAATTACATCACAAAATTACCAAGAGATTCAAGTTGCAATTAAAAGTATGCTATGAAAACTTTTCCATAATAGCTTGAATAACACAAATTGGAGTTCAGATGTAGGAGATATAATCTTTTAAAGTAGGCTTGCCGAACAAGGGAGGTCGTTGAACATAAATTCATATCTTAAAGAGACATACATTTTTCGAATCTAATTAATCCATGCCTTAGGGAGGCAGACATTTTTCAAATCTAAGGGAATGTTTGGTAATTTCACCAATACTCATGGGAGCCCGATCTAATTTCGCTTAATTCTTTTTTTTTTTAAGAAAAAAAATTGGACTACATTTGTACCTTAATTTTAAAATTGTCCTAAAATCACTACAATTAAAAAGTTTATAGATCAAATTGAAACTTTGTATAAAGTTCAAGGTATTAAAATGAAATTAACTTTCCTCACGTGATGAGCACATAGCATATTTTTTGAGAAAAAATAGGTGCTGACATGGCAATGCTGATATGGTAGCGCCATGTCATTGTTGATTCGTCATGCCAGCGTTGACTTTCCATATCAGCGTTCATGTGGCTATTTCGTTAATGGCCATCACATTTTTGCCTACATTGAAATTCTAACTTTTAATTTGATACTAAATTGAGTCAGTATAAGATTTGTGGCCGAAATTGAAACTATGCTAGAAGTTTGTGGTACTAAATCACAAACTAACCTTTCTTAGATGATAATTAAATTTATGAAGGCTTCAAAATTAATCGCAAAATGTCTTATATGTCCTGAACTTGTCTGAGACATTGGCGTCTTCAAAATTGGCAGTTTGTGGCTCTTTGCTCTCTGCGTTGGTGTCTCTATTGTATGGTCTTAGAATTCATAGCCCACTAAGTAAATGGGCCTGTGTTAACATCATGGGCCATCTTATGTAGAAGTTTGCAAAGCACACGCTACAAAACAAGTAATGTATTGTAGGAAGAGTTCATGTTTAAACTCTATACATTTTGTCTTGTGGGCTCGACACCATGGGTGAATCCTATGGACCTATAGAACAAATGTCTCTCTCTTCTCTCTTCTCTCTTCTCTCATGCTCTTTATTCTTACGCACATGAATTGTTGTGCTTTCAGATCCATGGCCAAACATGGATCACTAAACAAGAACATCTTACCTGAGTAAGAAAGTTTCAGAACACTTCTTTTCAAGAAGGAGAAGATCTAAGTAAAGAGAGGCCCTTCAACTAAAAAGTGAAGACTTAAGAGCCTTTAAGAATAGGGAAAGTTGAAGAAAAAAGTGTACTGATGGAAATTTAATTTGCACATGAGAGACACTCAAGACTCTCGACTCTGGATTAATGCCTCTGCCCTCCTCAATAATGCATCATCATCTAAAGTTCATTGGAATTAATTTTGTCCAAAAAAAAAATTTAGAATTCAAAATGGCACTTGATCTAAAGCTATGAGTATCACCAAGTGCAGCTAGCTGAGTTGGTGGGTCGGTGGGTCTCGGTTTTAAGAATCCTTTCTAGCATATTGTCCGTATAATTTTAGAAAAAACAAATGTAAATGGGGCTTTAAAATGTAAATTTTTATGTTTAGATAAGTTAAAATTGATCATTTGTAATGAATAACCACTAAAGACCCGTTTAGATTAGCTTTGTCTGTTATCACTTTTGGAGTTCAAAATTTTACTTAATCTAAGAGATGGGAGATAATCTCTTTTAATTATCACTTAAAAACAACTTAAGGGATGATGTCAAAGCTGAGTCCCTTAACTTTTGCCACAATCACTTCTACTATGAATATTTTAACACTAAAGAGATAGATAGTTTGAACATAACTCTAAAAAAGATATATGAAAATATAGTCCTCCAAAAGCAATTTTAATCAACACTAATCCAAATTAGGTCTAAATTTTATAAAATGCAGAACATGTGGTAAATATTGGGGGGTGCTTGAAAGCGAAATGGAATGTAATCATTTTAATTGCATTTCATAGCATTTGAAATGAACTCATCTAGGTATATAAGTTTTAGTTGCTATACCTATTGATGATACAAGAATTAGCGAATGTCGAACACCACGATCTCAAGCTTGTAAAAAAACAATTTTAGAGTGGCTAGACTTTGTTTGGCAATAACCCTCCGACGATCAAGTTAGTATCAAAATTGACTAGAAATGAAAGTAAGAAAGCTATTTGCTAAGAATTGCTTACCGTTTACACTGTTCTATCCTCCTTTATATAGGGAGTTGGGGTTGTTAGACAAGTCCGGGATTCTCTCCTTGGCTTGAGCTGATTTATCTGATTTTTAGCTGAATCCAAGATTATATGGGATATCATAACGGGCAGTAAATCTTGATATCATCGTAGTTTGACCGAAGTCTAATCTTCGTCTGATTGACCTCTTCTTTAGTCAGATTACCTCCACCACCTATAATTTTTCCTGTGATGATCGGTTCAACATACATTTTCATTTATCTTTTTGTGAATTGGTATGTGCTGTGAAATTAAACAAATAGAAAAATTCATTCTCATATGGTGTGCTAAATCCACCAAATCTTTTGTTTTTTGGTACAACAGGAACCCTAAATTACCAAAACACCCCACTATGTTGATCCCTAAACCTCCCATTTAGTAGAGGGAGAGGAGAGCAATTGCGCCAAGGCACATGTCACCAAATCTTTAATTTGTTGTAGTGAGAGAAGAAAAATGCTACTTTACCCACCTTTTTCTACCCACCTCTCGTGTGGACTAATGATTTTTATGATGTTGAAAAAAAAAAAAAAACATTTATTGATGTGAACCACACATCAAATGCCAACTAAGGTGGGGGGAAAAAGTGGGTGAAATAGCATTGCTCTTAAGAGAAATGGTTGGATCACTTCATTCATTTAGTGATTAGGTGGCCAACTACTTGGAAGGATATATGCCAAAACCAATTTCCTTTTTGTTAATTTCTTGGACATAGTCAAGTTAATTAGGTAGATTCTCTTTCACTAACTGTTAAATTGCCTCCATTTCTTTTTCCTATCTAGATACAGTCAAGTTATTGATCATACAGGGGGTAGGGTTACAAGATAAACTTCTACTAGCTTGATAAAAAGTATCGTTTTTTATTTTTTGTAACAAGATCTAAGAGGAGACCAACAAGAGAAGTTCTGCTCATTTGCCCGGGAAGACACAATTTCACAAATCACATTCTACTAATTAAACTTCATATGATGCTAAAATCAACCAAAATTTAGGTTTGCATTAGGTTTTTAAGAAAAAAAAAAAAAAAAAAAAAAAAATACACACTTTTGGAGAACTATCTCCACATATTTTTTTTAAAATATATTTAGTGAAATGATCTAATCAGCTAAGACTTATGGTCGTTCGATCATCTCATGAATGCAGACTTTTTTAAGTGATGAGATGATCCAATACCCATAAATGCTAATTAGCTGACTTAGATCTAAGTCAACATTAGCTGACTAAATCATTATTCATATATTACGTTCAAATCATTTCTTCATATAATAAAATTTTCATACTCGAAGTGATTGTGACAAAAGTTGAACTCCCATGCTTTTATTATAATTAGTTTTAAAATGAAAATTTTGCTAACTATACTATCACCTCTCACGTCGTGTAAAAGTGATTACCATTCCATCTTTTAATTAGATCAAATAAAATTTTGAACTCCAAAAGTGAATTTAAGAAAAGTTAATGCGAACAGAGCCTTAAATATACAAAAAGAGAACATTTGTCTAAAAACACAGCACAGAGAATGTTCATTTAAAACTAAAGGGCTTCGATGATGAGCAAGATAACCAACTTACCTAAACCTCTCAATTTAAAATTTAATAAACACAATCTAACAATAAAGAAATTTACAGGATCACGAATTATACTCATAAATCAGTACAAATATTACAAGGAAGAAAAACGGAAAATAAAATATCTTGCTAGATATAAACACAAATAGAAGAAAAAAAATCCTACCTAAAATAAAGATTAATCCATAGAGAGGAAAATATATAAGGGCACGAATCATATATATATAAACTCAATATGCTTTTCGATCCCTTGTTTGAAGCAAGAAAGCCAAAATATGGGAAAATAGAAATAAATATAATCTAGAAAAATTTGAAAAGAGATAGAAAAAAAGGAAAAAGGAAAAAAAGAGGAGGACTTGGCAGGTTAAGGGTTCTTCTTCTTATTACGGGTTTCAGCAAATCTCAATCAAATACAAAATGTTTTAATTAGGATTAGGGTTAAGATGGAAAATTAATTTTTTTTTCACTTAAATGCCTCTAGCTTGCTGCAATGTGATTTTCCAAAAGCTCCCCTCACTAGTTGTAGTTAGATGGGGCTTTCTAGCAATAGACTTCTTATAAAAACTTGTTTAAAATAACTTAATAATGTTAATAGTCTTGTAGTCCGATGACATATATTCTCAATTTCGTAAGAGGGTTTAATATATATATATATATATGGTGTTCTCTATTCCTGTGAGGACTTTCTTATATGAGGACTGCGCTTAACAGTCTATATTTCAAAAATATAATCGGTAGTCCGATCAATTTAATTTTTGGCATGCCTATCATATATAGGAAGAATATTAAATTCAACGGTCAATTTTTCAAAATACCCATTTTACATTGGCCAAAAAACATAGCCCTCATATAAGGAAGTCCTCACAGGAACGGGACTCTATATATATATATACTATGAAAAATAAAAAATCGACCATTGGATTATTGTGATTTTTTGCATACATGACATGCATAAGTATAGTATCTAATAATCCTATGGCCAGTTTTTCAAAATATTTCCTACAATTATCTATTAACTTCATGCTTACATAAGCTATTATATATGCATATGCTAATAGGATCATTTCTAATACAACACTACTAGAAAAGTTTCGAATCTAAAATCACCCATTCCAAATTCCAATCTCCACCAACTAGACTTAACTTCAACTTGTTAAAAAACTATTTAAAGTCTCGACAAACTTCGCTAAACTCTTTTGACTGGTTGGATATATATATACGATCAATTAGACTTTGACCAATACTTTTTGTGGAATGTTTCTGATGAACTTTCAATAGAAACAAATATATATATACATAAAAACTTTTCTAGCCGGCCAAAGGAAGAAAGAAATTAATTATTTCTCAAAGAATGTTACGAAAGAGAATTTGTACACACTTGAAAGACCAAGACTTTGAGTCAATTAATCCCTGTACTGGTAATATTTAATGCATGTATGTGCCTTACTTAACACGTACATTTTCCTCTATATAATTACACCGTACTTCTCTTCCCCCACTCACCATTAATTATCATACCTAGCTTCAACATTTCCTCTCATGGCAAACTTGTCCTTCTTAGTTCTTCTTCCACTTCTCTTCCATATTTTCTCACTTGCATTAGCCATCTCCTCCTGCAACGGCCCATGTCGAACCCTTGATGACTGTGCCGGACAGCTAATTTGCATTTCCGGCAAATGTACCGACGATCCTGACGTCGGTACCCATATTTGTAAGGATCCTGCTCCGGCCCCATCCGGCAGATGTAAGCCTGCTGGAACTCTTAAGTGTCGGGGCATGTCCTATGATACTTACACATGCTCCCCTAAAGTCACGTCGGCCACACGAGCCACTTTTACAAATAATGATTTTAGCGAAGGAGGAGACGGTGGCGGGCCGTCCGAGTGCGACAACAATTACCATGACAATTCGGAGCGGGTTGTTGCCCTATCAACTGGGTGGTATCACGGCGGGTCACGGTGCGGGAAGATGATCCGGATAACGGCTGGTAATGGTAGGAGCGTGACTGCAAAGGTGGTGGACGAGTGTGACTCCATGCATGGCTGTGATAAAGAGCATGCAGGTCAGCCTCCTTGTAAGAATAATATTGTTGATGGGTCGGACGCTGTGTGGAGCGGGTTAGGGTTGGATAAGGAAGTGGGTGAAGTGGATGTTACTTGGTCCATGGCCTAGTGCTTGAGAGGGAAGCTGTAATTTAAGTTGGGTAATTGGGTCCTGTTATTGTAATGTGTTAACCTATGAAGTTAGCCATATTTATGTACTGCGCAGTTATATGTTAATATGCAATAAAATAAAATTAACAGGCACCCCCATCATGCTTTCTAGTACTAATTAATTAATGGTGATGTAACCCATAATCCCCCAGTGTAGTAGTAGTAGTAGACGACCTAAAACCCCTTCTGAAAAAGTCAGAATAATATTTTTATCTATTTATTATGATCTGACCAATATACCTCAATTTATTACTGAAAATTCAAAATTTTTACCAAAATCAGTTGTAATGAAAGTGGTGATAAGGAGATCACTCCAATTTTCTCGGCGGCATGAAAGTGAACATATCCCAATTCGGAAGGATGTGCTGAAGCACATTTTGAGTGAATCAAAACGTGTTCTCCGACCTAAACGGAGATTGGAAGCTACGGTGAGAAAGCGTCAAAGCGAGAAAAGCTTGCCGCTGACAACGATAAGCTTGAGAAAACTGGCAATGGTGAAAAAAAAGTAAGTGAACTCTTTTCAAAACTGATAGAATATGGAATTAAAACTCTAAAAAAATCAAGGTTTTAATTTGTTTAGAATAGTTTAGTTTCTTTTTTTCTTTCTTTTTTTTTTCCCAGTTTGAATAGTGTTCCACACATAAACTCTATATCCCATTTCTTCATTTCTTAACTACCAAAAGCTGTCTTAGCCATATCGCACATTCATCTTAGCCATTTCTTCCCAAACTGAACCTAAATCTTTCTCCCAAGCTATTGAATCTCGGGTGTGGCGTGATGCTATGAATGTTGAGTTGCAGGCTTTAGAAAGCAATGGAACCTGGTCTATTGTATCTCTCCCTCATGGCAAACACCCAGTGGGCTGTAAATGGGTGTACAGGACCAAATTTCGAGCTGATGGTACTGTTGAAAGGCATAAAGCCCGCCTTGTAGTAAGGGCTATACACAACAAGAAGTTATTGACTTCCTTGACACATTTTCCCCTGTAGCAAAACTTGTTATTGTTAAAGTTTTGCTCTCTTTAGCTGTTATTTCCGGTTGGTCTCTTACTCAACTTGATGTCACTAACGCATTTCTACATGGTGACCTTACTAAGGAAGTTTATATATGACTCTTCCACCTGGATATACTTGTCGAAAGGGGGAACCTTTACCTTCTAATGTTGTTTGCCGACTTCATAAATCAATTTTTGGTTTGAAACAAGCCTCTCGGCAATGGTTTCATAAATTCTAGCTCCAGTGTTCTAATATTAGAAGGATTTACACAATATGTTAGTGATCATTCCTTATTCACCAAATCTCATGGTCATTCATTCTTGGCTCTCTTAGTGTATGTTGACGATATTATCATTGCAAGTAATGATCAAGCAGTTGTGGACAATCTAAAATCTACTCTTAGTAAGCAGATCAAAATGAAAGATTTGGGGGCACCAAAGTATTTTTTGGGTTTGGAAATTGTTAGATCAGCTGCTGGTCTATTTATTAGCCAAAGGAAATATGCTTTAGAATTGCTATCTGTGGACCAGTCTCGTGGCGGGGCTTTAGGTGTGATCCACATCATCACCAGGCGATGTGATTAGGGGGGGTTTAGAAATCAAAACAAACAAAGGAGTCGCCACCTTATTTTTAAGGAATAAGGAAACCATGAAAAATATTTTATTTTTTTAAATCAAAACAAAACAAACTCCATTTTCAATGAAAAGACTGTCTACAAACCAGAGTTGGATCTGGGGCTAGGTTACGACGTGGGAAGGTTCCAAGCTTTCACTTGTAGGCACCCACCTCGCCCTAATTAAAGGACTTCTAATTTATTTGGGCTATTTAAATCCTTAATGCAAACAATCCTAAATAATCTAATCAACCAAAAAATATTGATATAAATGCATTATCTATATTTAGTTATATTAATAATAATAAAAAATATATACAAACAAACCCCTAAAACCTAGGACACCCTACGGGCATCCTAGGGCGGACTTGAGCCCTATTAGCGCCTACGTAACTTACTAGTATCACCTAGCAAGTATCAAAGTCCACGTAGTTCGACTACCCTAGGACTCTCCTATTGTAATCGATCACATCATCAAAGGTATTTCAACCTAATTCAAGACTCTAACTTCGAGAGTTTTTATTCTTTCAAAATCATTTATTTGAAATCATTTCAAATTAAAAGACATTCATAAAATCCAAATATTCTAAATAATTCTTATCTTTAGAATTCAATTCCAATTAAAAATCTTTTTCAAAGATTTTTAAGAAAACAAATCATATGGGTAGGAATCTCATTCCTAGATAAAAATCTTTAAAACATTTCAAATCTTTTTGAAAATCATTTAATAATCAAATATCTCATAAAAAATCATGTTTATTTCATAAATATTACATCAAAAATCTTTTTATAAAATATCTCGAAGGTTGACATCTCAAATCAAATAAAACACACAAATCTGATAGCAATCTTTACAACAAAGGAAATTCTTAGGGAAGGTCAAGTGACCTTCCTAGCCTAGGGTCTCTAACTAGCCCTAAAATTAATCTAAAAACCTAAAAATACTAATGCAATGCATGCTGAAATTTAAACAAATAAGCATGTAATTAATTCTAAAAATGCATGAAAATGCTCCTAAATGCACACTAATTAATCTATGTGAGCCTAAGCATATTTCTAAGTTGGATTTGGCCTAAAAATGATTTTTAGAATAAATTTAAGGACATAAACAAATCTGGACAGATTTGAATATGTACCCTAAATTACTCTAAAAACCATGAAAACAAAGAATAAAAAATGTGAAAATGTCCTAGCATGCTTTCTACATGAATATTTTAAATTACTATGCAAAAATATGTCAAAAATTACACCAAAATATGCTTAAACGATTGATTTAAACACAAGGGGAGGATCTCACCTTTGCACGCTCCCTCGTACACATTTTATATATTCAAACCAATAAATCCAAGCCGAGTGCTTCAAATAATCATAAAAAAATCACAAGGGAAGGATCTCACCTTTGCACGCTCCCTCGTACACATTTTTCATATGCAAATGATCAAATCCATGGCAAGTGTTTAAATAATCATATAAAACATAAACAAAAAGACTCAAGACTCATCACATGTCGAAATAACATACTAATATACTCATGTTATCATTAAAATCATCAATTAAACATCGAGAGATTCAAATAACAATATGAATACATGCACCAATATTTATTTTAACATGCTTGTACACAAAATAACCATAAATCTAACCCTACTCATGCATGCATACATAAAATCACGACAAAACTAACTAATCCTAAACATGCATACTAACATAAATCACAACAATGCTAACCTAATCATACATATTAACCCTACTATGCATATTCACATAAAATAATGACTAAACTAAACAACCCTAAACATGCATTCTAACATAAAATAATAACTAAACTAAACAACCCTAAACATGTATTCTAACATAAAATAATAACAAAGCTAGTTCTAATCATGCATCTACACATAAACAACAATAAAACTAATTTTAATCATGCATCTACACATAAAATCATAACAAAAACTAATCCTAACATGCATTTAATCACAATAAAAGACACCCTAATATGCTTACTAACATGTACTCATAATGAAACTAACCCTAATCATACATGCTTACATAAAATAACACCAAGACTAACCCTAATCATACATATGACATGAAATAACGAATAAAACTAACCCTATCATGTTAAACATACTCATAGTAGAAAGAAAAGGAAGAGAGAATCCATCTTATATGAAAATCAAAAGGACTTACACCGTAGCCTCATAAACCTATGTAAGAAATCATGAAAAATGAGAGTCAAGGTTAAGGATTTACCCTTCGATCTCCTTCTTGGCTAGCCTCCTTCAAGCTCCTAGCCTTGAGTTCTTACCCCTTCAATGGTGTAAGAATGAAGATCCCAAAAAATCTGTAGCCTCCTCTCCCAAAAACCCTAAAATTCTCCTCCTCTTTCTCTCTAACTCCATAGTGTAGTATATATAGAGCTAGGGTTCAAATCCTTGAATGGTGGGGATTTAATTCTCTAAAAATAATCCTAGGGTTTAGAATTAATCATGCTAGGGTTTGCTAGCTGAAAACCCTTCGAATTTATTCCAAAAAACGAACCAAATCGGCCAAAACAAGTGGGAAAGTTTCAAACATGCCAAAAATACAAAATGGGTTTGAACATGCTGGTGACAATCCTAGCCTGGACGGCTGGCCGTCCTAGGCTGGACGGTTGGCCGTCCTAGCTAGGACGGTCACCGTAGTGACTTCCCAAATTTTCTTCCCCAAATTTTAGGGTTTTCATATTTTGGCCATATTTTGGTCAAATTTGATCCAAATCCGATGGTTCAGGGCTCAAAACGACCGTGTTTTGATCCTCCACATTTTTAGAATGTTTTTGGGTTAAAATCAATTGACCATGGTCAAGGATTTTAGCAAAAAGCTAGCCAATTGACCCGGTTATGCCAAAATTGGTCATATGACCATTCTTTGTTTCGTAAAATTGATCAATTAGGCTTGCACCACTTCTAAAAACATGGTTTTAATATGAAATTGGTACTTGAAAACATGTTTTGAAAATCTTTTATTTTGGTGAAAATGACCAATTCACGATCGATTAGAACAAAATCCTAATTCAACTCATTCTTACCCGTGAGATCGATTTTAGGCGAATCCATCCCGACCATTCAAAGGCTCAATTGACACATTAAATACACTCCCCACATCCATATAAACCTCATGAAACAATCCGTTTCGAATTCGGAGGTCATTCGGAAATTATACGAGAAAAATGACGAAAATGCCCTTCAAGTTGCAAAAACCCTAATTACCTATCGAGCTCTCATCAGAATGCCATGAAAATTTACAGGGATGTTCTAAAACACCTCAAAAGTCAAATGCAATACAAATGGGTTGATTCCAATCCAAATGTACACATGAAATAATGAATTGTCATTTTCCTCATAAAAGGGCAATTTGGTCAATTTGGTCTTTAC
Organism: Hamamelis virginiana; assembly: GCA_017140935.1. Lineage (NCBI taxonomy): Eukaryota > Viridiplantae > Streptophyta > Magnoliopsida > Saxifragales > Hamamelidaceae > Hamamelis > Hamamelis virginiana. The sequence continues at coordinate 1,655,911 of JAESVK010000152.1, read as the reverse complement.
AAGGCCAATTCCTCACCCAATGATCAGCTATTCTAGTTGATCATTTGTATGAACACATAGTAGAAATAATTGGTAAAAATGGGGTGTCCACACTATCTCATGCAGGGTATTTGGGGTGCAAACCTTCTTCCATTCCTATGGAACCCAACCTAAAGCTCTCTCAATCCGATGGTGATTCACTTGCTGATCCTACAAGTTATCGGCGGCTGATTGGCAAACTAATCTATCTTATCATTACACGGCTTGATCTTATTTAGTCTGTTAATCGACTTAGTCAATTCTTGGCTGCTCCACACACTGCACACCTTCAAGCAGCTCTACGTATCTTGCAATGCATCAAGAAAACTCTAAGCCAAGGTCTTTTCTTTCCCTTGAATTCTACAATTAAGCTTAAGGCTTTTGCGTATGCCGACTAGGGTACATGACCTGATACTCGACGCTCTCTTACTGGTTTCTGTGTATTTCTTGGTTCGTCGTCTCTCATTTCTTGGAGGTCCAAGAAGCAATAAGTGGTCTCCTATTCCTCCGCCGAAGCTGAATATCGCTCTATGACCAACACTACTTATGAGATTGTTTGGTTACTCCATTTACTTCAAGAATTACGTGTTGTTCACCAAGGTCCAGCTCTTCTTTATTGTGATAATCAAGCTGCCCTTCACATTGCAGCCAACCCAGTCTATCATGAGCGCACCAAATATATAAAAATCGATTGCCATTTTGTGCTAGAAAAGATACAATTTGGCATTTTAAAAACCATGCATGTTACAACACACAATCAGCTTGTTGATCTCCTCATCAAAGCTATTCATCCTTCACAGTTTCAGCTTCTATTGGGCAAGATGGGAATTCATAATTTGTATTCTCCATCTTGAGGGAGAGTATTAGCATATTAGAATATTTTCTATTATTTGCATAATTAGAATAGTTTCTGCTTTTCTATTATGCCAGCTATATTAGGACAGCTGTAGAATATTTGAGATAGAATTCGTTAGCCCTATATATATTCTGTTGTACTTTCACAGATTGAGTAAGCAATGAGAATGTGCCTTTATATTTTCATTCTCTTTTTATGATATCCTATATGAAAAGGCTATTAAAATTTAAGATCTTACATACATGAATTGCTTATTTGGAGCATGGTAATTAGTTATAAGTCCATGTTCGAACATTGGGCAAAATATTTGAACTAGAATTTGTTTAACTACAATAATGTAGAGTGAAAAATGCATCAGAATTACCAGAGATAATACACATAATTTTTTTGTATATACATATCGTTATTATGTCGGTTCGCATTGGTAGAGAAAGAGATAGACATATCTTGGTTCGTTGTACTTAAAGATTGCAGTGGTTCTACTCTAAGTACCAATAGGAGAGATGAAATCTGTCTTAAGAACACAGTGTTAAACACTAGCCTTGATTAAAACTTACGTATATTCTAAATTTCTGCTATCTAGACAATTCGTAAGTGATGAATTTTATATTGAATATATATCATGTTATTTATCTTAAGTGCTATTGGCTACTTGAATTTAATTCTAGTATTGATAGTATTCTTATTCGAGTATTAATCTTGTTTATCTTTATCTGATTATATTGAGAAGTAGTTTACTACTTGATATATAACTTTGTGTAATACAGAATTAATATACATATTAGTACATATGTTAGGTACATTTTGAGATATTATCAATATTTGTATGTTTGTTTAATTTATTTAATTTATTAGTTTGGACTCAATATTATCCAAATTTTAAATATTCAAACATATTTTCCAACAGATTTGGTGTTGATGTAGAAGAACAAAAACATTGAAATGAAGCAAAGCCTTAACATCTGACCAAAATATATATGAGTAATGATCCTGTCAGTATATGCTGACTCTGTTTAAAGTCATCAAACACTCCATGGCCGTTAGATCTTGGTCATGGGGAGATATCTGACGACCATGTAGTGTTTGCTGACTTTAACAATGTTAGCAAATGCTGGCAGAATCATTTCAATATATATATAGAAACGATCCATTGCAGTCCGGACTGCAAGTGGACTGCACGGCCATTTGGCCGTGTTCCGGTGGTCGGTTCCAAATTTCGACCGTTGGATATGATGCTCACCTCCTGCATGCCACGCCTGCAAAAAATCATGCCGATCCGACGGTTGGAATTTTGTAAAACCAGCATTAAGCAGACTGAAATTACCAAAGACTATATATAACTTTCATTTGTGCTTAAGGCTGGTTTTACAAAATTCCAACCATCAAATCGACATGATTTTTTGCAGGCATGGCATGCAGGGGGTGAGAATCATATCCAACTGTTGGAATTTGGAACCGACCACCGGAACAAGGCCAAATGGCCGTGCAGTCCATTGCAGGCCGGACTGAAATGGATTGTTTCTCTCTCTCTCTATATATATATATATATATTGGAGTTCATTTCAATATCAGTGTTTGCTGATTTTTTATTTTTCTTTCTGAGATTTTTTTATTCGGACATTGGAGTTCATTTGGTAGACTCCATACCAAAAGTACTAATAATTTTTCATAAAATATGCAAAAAGCTTTATGTTTAAGAGGGGACAGTTTTTATTTTTTGTTAGTTCTGCCTTCAAGAGCCTTCAAGAATAGGGAAAGTTAAAGAAAAAATGAAGACTTAAGAGCCTTCAAGAATAGGGAAAGTTGAAGAAAAAAGTGTACTGATGGAAATTTAATTTGCACATGAGACAGACACTCAAGACTCTGACTCTGGATTAATGCCTCTGCCTTCCTCAATAATGCATCATCATCTAAAGCCCATTTGAATTAATTTTGTCTCAAAAAAATTTTAGAATTCAAAATGCCACTTGATCTAAAGATATGGGTATCACCAAGTGCAGCTAGCTGAGTTGGTGGGTCTCGGTTTTAAGAATCCTTTCTAGCATATTGTCTGTATAATTTTAGAAAAACAAATGTAAATGGGGCTTTAAAATTTAAATTTTTATGTTTGGATAAGTTAAAATTGATCATTTGTATTGAATAACCACTAAAGACCCATTTAGATTAGCTTTGCCTATTATCACTTTTGGAGTTCAAAATTTTACTTGTTCTAAGAGATGGGAGATAATCTCTTTTAATTATCACTTTAAAACAACTTAGGGGATGATGTCAAAGCTGAGTCCCTTAACTTTTGGGACAATCATTTCTACTATGAATATTTTAGCACTAAAGAGATAGATGGTTTGAATATAACTCTAAAAAAGTTTTAGTTGCTATACCTATAATTTTGCCTGTGATGATTGATTCAATATACATTTTCATTTATCTTTCTGTGAATTGGTATATGCTGTGAAATTAAACAAGTAGAAAGATTCATTCTCATATGGTTTGCTAAATCAACCAAATCTTTTGTTTTTTGGTATGACAGTAACCCTAAATTGCCTAAACACCCCACTGGATATTTTGCCCTAAACCTCCCATTTAGTAGTGGGAGAAGTGACCAATTGCGTCAAGGCACAGGTCACCAAATCTTTAATTTGTTGTAGTAAGAGAAGGAAAATGCGACTTCACCCACCTTTTTTTACCCACTTCATGTGGACCAATGGCTTTTATGATGTTGAAAAAAAATATATAACATTTATTGATTTGAATCACACATCAAATGCCAATTAAGGTGGGTGAGAAAAGGTGGGTGAAATAGCATTGCTCGTAAGATAAATGGTTGGATCACCATTCATTCATTTAGTGATTAGGTGGCCAACTACTTGGAAGGATATATGCCAAAACCAATTTAGTTAGTTAGGTACTCTTTCACTAACTGTTCAATTTCCTTTTGTTAATTTCTTGGACATAGTCAACTTAATTAGGTAGATTCTCTTTCACTAACTGGTAAATTGCCTCCATTTATTTTTTCCTATCTAGATACAGTCAAGTTATATATTGATCATACAGGGAGTAGGGTTACAATATAAACTTCTGATAGCTTGATAAAAAGTCTCGTTTTTTATTTTTTGTAACAAGATCTAAGAGGAGCCCAACAAGAGAAGTTCTGCTCATTTGCCTGGGAAGACACAATTTCACAAATCACATTCTACTAATTAAACTTCATATGATGCTAAAATCAACCAAAATTTAGGTTTGCATTGTTTTTTTTTTTTTTTTTTTTTTTTTTTTTTTAAAATTAACTTTTGGAGAACTATCTCTTCACATATTTATTTAGAATATATATAGTAAAATGATCTAATTAGCTAATACTAACTTAGATCTAAGTCAGCTAATTAAGACTTATGATCGTTGGATCATCTAATGAATAGAAACTTTTTTAAGTGATGAGATGATCCAATGCCCATAAATGCTTAGTTGACTTAGATCTAAATTAGCATTAGCTGACTAGATCATTATTCATATATTACGCTCAAATCATGTCTTTATCATAATAAAATTTTCATACTCGAAGTGATTGTGGTAAAAGTTGAACTCCCATGCTTTTATCATAATTAGTTTTAATATGAAAATTTTGCTAACTATACTATCACCTCTCACGTCATGTAAAAGTGATAACCATTCCATATCTTATTAGATCAAGTAAAATTTTGAACTCCAAAAATGAATTTAAGAAAGGCTAATACGAACAGAGCCTTAAATATACAAAAAGAGAACATTTGTCTAAAAACACAGCACAGAGAATGTTCATTTAAAACTAAATGGCTTCGATGATGAGCAAGATAACCAACTTACCTAAACCTCTCAATTTAAAATTTAATAAACACAATCTAACAATAAAGAAAATTACAAGATCACGAATTATACTCATAAATCAGTACAAATATTACAAGGAAGAAAAAAGGAAAATAAAATATATTGCCAGATATAAACACAAATAGAAAAAAAAAATCCTAACTAAAATAAAGATTAATCCATAGAGAGAAAAATATATAAGATTATAATATATAGAATATGTATTCAATATATAGTCAGTCACCATCTTGTAAATATATGCTTACATCACGAAACTAATAGATAATTATAGGATATATTTTTTAAAAAACTGACCATTAGATTAGATATTCTTTTTATGGATGTCATGCTTGCCTAAAATCACAGTGGTTTAAATATATATATATATGCTAATAGACGTTACCAATGCTTTGAGTCTAAAATCACCCATCCCAAATTCCAATCTCCACCAATTAGACTTAACTTCAACTTGTTAAAAACGTACCACCAATTAAACGTTACGAATCCTTTTTGTGGAATGTTTCTGATGAACTTTCAATAGAAACATGTATATACATAAAAAATTTTACATGTGAAGAAATAGCTAGATATTTTGGATATAACTAATTCTAAAGAGGCAAGTCCCGATCTAATCAACATATTCTTATATAAGTTATATAAGCATTAAGCCCATAGATAATTGTGGAATGCATATTTTGAAAAAATGACAGTTGAATTAGATATTGTACTTATGGATGTCTTGCATGTCAAAAATATTCACGGTGATCCAATGTCAGAATTTCAAAATATAGCTATGAAAAACTCTGACTGCTGAAAACTGTCACTGTTTTTCTCAATAACATTTCTAAGAAACCGACTACTGGATTACTGTGATTTTTTGTAGGCCTGACATGCATTAGTATAGTATTTAATCCAACATCAGTGTTTCAAAATATGTATCACACAATTATCTATATGCCTCATGCTCACATAAGCTTATATAAGCATATGCTAACTTGATCATTTTGATCTAAAGAGATACATATATGCAGGGACGAAGCCAGAAATTTGTTTTAGGGGGGACAATTTTTTTTATTGGTAATTAGTTTATTATTCATCTTACAAAAAACATTATAATTAGGGCTCATTTGCATTAGATTTTTCTTAAAACACTTTTGGAGCTCAAAATTTCACTTGATTTAAGAGATGCAGTGATAATCACTTTTAGACAACTTGAGATGAGATAGGATGTCGGCAAAATTTTCATACAATAACTGATTGTGTCAAAAGCTAGGAAGCCCCAACTTTTGCCGCAATCACTTTTAGTATATAAATTTTAATACATCAAGACATGATTTGAATATCATTTTAAATAATTGTGTGAAGAAATAGTTATTCAAAAGTGATTTTAGAAAAAGTTAATATAAAAGGGCCCTTCTTCTTTTGAGAAATAAAAGATTGTTAAGTTGAAAGTGGAGGAAAGATTTTGATAAATGAGCTAACAAATTTTTATGGGACAAGGGAGCAACATTTTTAGGTAATAGATATTTAGTATGTATACAGAAATACTATTATCAAGTCGACCAGTTTCAAAAGTAATTTTGTAAAACCGACCGTTGGATTATATACTCCTCTTCTGTATGTTATGCTTGCAAAAAAATCATAGCGATCCGACGATTGGTTTATAAAAAAACTGACTGTAAAAAAATGGTGATATTTTGAAGAACAAATAAGTTGCATATTTTCACAACAATATTTTTCAAAAAACCAACCGTTGGATCACTGTGATTTTTTACAGGCATGACATACAAAAGAGGAGTATCTAATCCAATGGTCGGTTTTACAAAATCTTATTTAGAACTGGCCATATGGAGGTGACTTGACGCAACTTTGCGTTTGATCGAGCTAATAATAGCAACTCTGTACATGTATATATAATTAGTTAACAAATTTCAATTATCAATACATTTAAATTGAATTTCAAATAACAAGAATAAAAATTAGTTGGGATGCAACGGTAAAAAAATTTAGGAGCAAAATTAAAATTTGACAAGAATCGAGTTTTGTATACAAAAATAACATTTTAAAAAGTTGAGGGTGGGCATTTGCCCCCCTGATCTCCATGTGGCTTCGCCCATACATATATAAAAAAATAGTTCTCCAAAAATAATTTAGTCAAAACTAATCCAAACATGGCCTAAATTTTATTAAATGCAAAAATGGTAGATGTGGTGGGCAGCTTGACAGCCGATCGAATGGAAATGTAATCATTTTAATTGTAACTCATTGAAAGATTCATTCTCATATGGTTTAATTCCTAAAGCCTCCAAATCTTTTGGTGCATATATGTAGTAAGAGAAATGGTTGGATCGCATCCATTCATTTAGTGATTAGGTCTCCAACTACTTGGAAGGATGCCAAAACCAATTTAGTTAGCTACCCGTTAATTCACTAACTGTTCAATTTCCTTTGTTAATTTCTTGGACATAGTCAAATTAATTAATTAATACAACAATTATGTAACCGTCGTAAATATTTTAATTTATTGCGATGGATTTTGTCTGTCGTAAATAAATGTTTTCCTTGTATCGTAAGATCCCATCTTTTGAAAGCATTGGGAAGGGGATAGTCCTTTTATAAGCTAGGAGGGAAAAATAATAAAAAGTGAGGAGTAGAAAAGTAAAATCAATGGGCTAAATTAAAATAATTTTAGGAGAGGTAAATTTAAAATTTTATAGGGTATAAAAATATAAAATAAAATAAAAAAAATAAAAAATTGAGGGGTGGCATATGCCCCTCCAAAGCCATATATATCGGCTTCATACTGGGTAATGATCCATTAAGGACCTATCCTTAGCTTAATTTAAGAACCACTCACCCTTAGGATTGGTATTTTGAAATTAAATAATCATCTTATTTAATTATGTCATGTTTGTCAAAAGTCACAGTGATGGTTTTAAAATATAAACTGTTAAACAATTATTACAGTATCCATCGATAAATACTGTTAAAGTGTTTCACAAATTGTATTTTGAAAATCGATATATTATCGGATCACTGTAATTTTTGAATTGGCAAACATGACATATATAAAATTGTTTAATTTAATGATTGATTTTTCAAAATACCCTTAACCATATGAGAAGATGATGAGTGATCCTTAAATTAATTTAAGGATCGTTGGGTCCTTCATGGATTATTTTTGTATATAACTGAAAGATGGTTAAAAACTTATTTAGAGTTTCGAGAAGTTTCGCTAAACTCTCTTGACCCTGTGGACACGATCAATTAGACTTTGACCAATAAGGTTGATTAATTAATTCTTGTGATTACACCGTGATTCTCTTTGTGGAATATTTCTTATGAACTTTCAATAGAAACATATACATGAAAACTTCAACAATTTTATTTCGCCCTCTTTTTTCGTCCTTTCTTTAATTTTGTCCTTTCATGTGCATGACTAATTTGGAACAGTTATTTTGAAAAATCGACCGTTGAATTTGGTACTTTATTTATATGTATCATGAATGCAAAAAATCACAATTTTCTAACAGTTGGTTTTTTTAAAAATAGATTGTAATATATTTTCACAATTTTTTCATTATCTTTTTACAATTTTTTTTTTAAATTACAAAAACTGACCAGTGGATTAATATGATTTTTTGCGTTCATGATAAGTTTAAGTGGAACATCAAATTCAACGGTCGGTTTCTCAAAATATCAATTCTAAGCTGATCAGATCCACAAGGGATGGCAGAAATTGAGGACGAAAAGAGAAAAAAAAAATTGGTCAAAGAACGTTAAGAAAGAGTTAGAATTTATACACAAGACTTCAAAGACAAAGACTATAAGGACTCAATTCCCTGGAGCCTGAACCGGTTCATCTTAATGCCTTTGCCTTGCCTAACACGGATATTTTCCTCTATATAATTACACCCTGCCTCTCTTCCCCCGCTCACCATTAATTATTATACCTAGCTTTAACATTTCCTTGTCATGGCAAACTTGTCCTTCTTAGTCTTTCTTCCACTTCTTTTCCATGTTTTTTCACTTGCATTAGCCATCTCCTCCTGCAACGGCCCATGTCAAACCCTAGATGACTGTGACGGACAGCTAATTTGCATTTCCGGCCAATGTACCGATGACCCTGAAGGTGGGACCCACATATGTAATGATCCTACCCCGTCTCTTTCTGACGGGTGTACACCCACCGGAACTCTTGAGTGCCAGGGCACGTCCTATGATACTTACACTTGTTCCCCAACAATCACGTCAGCCACACCAGCCACTCTTACAAATAATGATTTTAGCGAAGGAGGAGACGGCGGCGCGGAGTCCAAGTGCGACAACAGTTACCATGACAACTCGGAACTGATCGTCGCACTATCAACCGGGTGGTATGACGGTGGGTCACGGTGCGGGAAGATGATCAAGATAACGACTAGTAATGGTAGGAGTGTGACTGCAAAGGTGGTGGATGAGTGTGACTCTATGCATGGCTGTGATGAAGAGCATGCAGGTCAGCCTCCTTGTAAGAATAATATTGTTGACGGGTAGGATGCTGTGTGGAGCGGGTTAGGGTTGGATAAGGAAGTGGGTGAAGTAGATATTACTTGGTCCATGGCCTAGCTAGTACTTGTAATTGAAAGGCTATGACTATTTAATTAGTTGGGTAATCGGGTCCTGTACGTTATTGTAATGAGCTATCTTATGAAGTTAGCTATACATCTGTACTTAATTAATTTATGCAATAAAATTAAGAGGCACCTCCACAGGGGCGGATCCAGGAATTCCATTCAGGGTGGGCACCTTTTGTATTTTGATTTCAAACTTTAATATATATAATACAAAAAAAAAGGCCAAAAACCAAAATACATTGTTTATATAAACAAAAAGTAACAAACAAAAGGCTTATCATAAGGATTTAAAACTTAGATAAGGATTTAAAACAAAAATAAGGGTGGGCACTTTAGCAAATCTATATTATTTGAATTTATATATACCTACTAATTTTTTTAAAAAAAAATTTGAGGGTGGACACGTGCCCACCCTGATCACAAGCTGGATCCGCCCATGCACCTCTATATATAAATCATGCTGTCTAGTATACACTAATATGATCTGGATAATTAATTATAGTGGGACTGTCAAATCAATTGCATTAAATGATATATGGTTTAGCCACGTGCCATCTTCTCCTCAAAAGTCAAGATAGATCATAACTCCTAAGAGATAAAAATTAAGAGAGAATACATAAATATTATTGTTAAATTAAAGTCACCTAAATATATAGTATAGTTTAAAAAGCTTGATAAAAAAATAAAACTCAATCAAACAGGGGAGTATACAACTCCCTTATTATATTATAAAAGGGTTATTGTTAAATTAAAGTCACCTCAATATCCTATGAAGTTAGCTCTACGCTATGCATATTAAAAGAGGTCTCCTATCATCCTTTTTATTTTTTGGGTTGCTTGAGGAGAGCCCCATTATCTTTAAGCTTTTACTATAAGCTAACTCAATTCTATTCATTATCAATCATGATTGCCAATAAGCATAGGGTTTTTTTTTCTTTTTTTTTTTTCTTTCTTTTTTTGGGTTACGTGGCCCTTAGTTGGAGGACATGGTTTCGTAATTGTAGGAGTTGTGAAAATGAGAAAAACCTAGGTATTTTTTTTTGGAAAATTATTCCTTTTGTCTCTCTTTTCGTTCTTCCTTTTTGTCCTCCCTCATGCATCTTATCAACTTGGAATAGGTATTTCGAGAAACGGACTATTGGATTTGATGTTCCACTTATATCATGACAGCAAAAAATCATGTTGATCTAATGGTTAGTTTTTTTAACTTTTAAAAAATTTATAAAAAGTAATGAAAAATTGTGAAAATATGTCACAGTCTATTTTTTGAAAAACTAACTGTTGGATCAATATAATTTTTTGTATTCATGATACATATAAGTAGAGCATCAAATCCAACAATCGGTTTTTCAAAATAACTGTTCCAAATTGGTCATGCACGAGGGAGGATGAAAAGAAAGGACGGAAGAAAAGGGCGAATAGAGCTGTTGAAGTTTTTATGTATATGTTTCTATTGAAAGTTCTTAAGAAATATTACACAGAGAATGACGAGTAATCACAAGAATTAATTAATCAACTTTATTGGTCAAAGTCTAATTAGTCGTGTCCACCGGGTCAAAAGAGTTTAGCGAAACTTTTCGAGACTCTAAATAAGTTTTTAACCATCTAGAACTATAGAAATAATCCATTAAGGACCCCTATGGTCCTCAAATTAATATAAGGACCACTCACCGTCTTCTCATATTACTAATGGTATTTTGAAAAATCGATCATTAAATTAGACAATCTCATGTATGACATGTTTGCCAAAAATTACGGTGATCCGATAAACGATTTTCAAAATACATTTTGTGAAACACTCTAACAGTATTTATCGTTAAATGCTGTAACAATTGTTTACACTACAAGAAAAATGTTTATTGATGACGGTTCTGAACTGTCATCATTTTATTTTAATGACAGTTTTGAAAAGCGTCATTGGGGGCCGTGTCATCTTTGAGACGGAAGATAGATGACAATTTTAAACCGTCATTATTATGTTAGAACAATGACAGTTCAAAAGCGTCATCTTTTTTCAATTTACAATGACAGTTCAAAAGCGTCATCTTTTCTCGATTTACAATGACGGTTTAGAATCGTCATCTTTATTTGATTTACAATGATAGATTTAAACCGTCATCTTTCTTTAAAAAAATGATGACAGCTCAAAACACAACCATGATAGTTTAAAATGCAACCGTGACAGTTTGTAACCGTCATTAATAATACCATGAATGATTTTTTTTTTTTCAATTATAATCAATATTTTCCCCCAAAACCTGTTAAATGTAACCTGTAGCAAATTATATATATATATACAAATGCATGGGTATTAAGAACTATAATTAAAGACCAAGCAAACTTAATTGAATATAAAATCATTACTTTAAATTTCATTAAATATGAGTATCTAGAACAATAATCAATAGAGGAAAAAAAAAAAAGATCTAAAACAAAAAGTTTCACTATTGTTTATGTACAAGAAGGCAGTAAAGAGAATAAAAAGAGCTAAAAAAAAGGCCTCACTATTGTTTATGGGGCAAAGGAAACTGATTTGAGTGAAAGAAAAAAAAATGTTACAATGGCCGGAGCATGAAATTGAAGTCTTAAAGCAACTAGGGAGTGGAGTTGATATCTTTGCTGCCTTTGTGATTTTGATCTTAGGTACAAGTCTTAACCCAGCAACCATAGGAGCTCCCTGCATTATTTGAAATAAGAAATTAACTAACTTAATTTCTGATAAAATAAAAAAGACAGTCAATTTTGATCAGTACTTCAATAGTTCAAATGATATATACAAGCTCAAAACAGAAATCACGTACTCACACCCACATACAATGTGGGTTAAGTGAGAGAGGTTTTGTATTATTATATAGCCCCCACATAGCCACTCAGCACAAGACCCAACAGTAGTGGTTGGCTGCTCTAAAGTTGCCCCTTCTCCATTGACGTCCATTAATACTTATCAAATATTCCATGTAAGCATCACAAAGGAATGAGGATCACTGATGACAACTACTAATCTATAACAACAAAATACACCTTAAAATTCCATATCACCAAAAATACCAGATTATATATTGGCAAAAAATGAACATCCTTACTCCTATTATGTCAGTTGGCTTATAAAAATGGATGGATGCTGAACCTTAATTCTTAGTTTGGGGGAACGTGTGGAATCTGGACTGACCCAATAACTTATGCTTAGTTCCAAAAGGCAATTCTCCCACGAAAACCAATTCATTTGGGATAGATTTCTGAACAAGTAGGTGCCTAACACCCTTCATTGCTTCCTCATACATATCATATAAATATCTCAAACCACTATCTCGATGGATTCCCTGATGAAGCCATACTTTTATTAGGTATTCATAGTAACTGTCACCACGAGATCCCAGTCTAATATTTTCACCATTAAATTCACCAGAGTTAGGACTGTAGCCACCAAAAAGACAAACAAAAACAATGTTGATGACCCCAAAAAATCTCATTTATATAAGTTGAAATTAAAAAGCATTCCAAAAAAAAAAAAAAATTTGTATTTGTAACACTAACTATGTTATATAAATGCACACGTTAACACAGTTCAGAAAACATGACACTAAAGGATTAAGTAACTGTATAGTTAAACCATCCTGTGGAGGTATGTGAGACCTCAAAACTCAATTCAACTCTTAAAGTCATAATCCAAACTACTTGTGGTAAGCCCCATGAATCCCTTTTCATCTTTTAGCTTTATATATAGAGCCATATCCTCCACTAAATCCTTGGCAATCATGCTTTTCGTCACAATCTCTAACCTCATCAACACATCATTTCTTTTCAGAAAAAATCTTCCCAATTTGCAAAAGTATATTTACATCATAAAATAAAAACAGGACAAAAAAAATTAAAAAGAAAAAAGAGAAAAAAAAAGAAAAAAAAAAAAGAGGAAGCAAAGGCTAAATTTAGATAGAACTGGATAAAATTAGCTGAGATCATTCTATCTATTCTATGTCTACTTAATAGAAAGATCTGTCATAATAAACATTGGGTAATAATTTTGTATAATCTGAGTATAAGCTAACTTATTGGGGATGCATTCAGTGTTGTAAGCTTGAGGGATTCCACTATTATATAGAAGCAAAGAGTATCAGCATTAATCAATGCTTCAATTTACACTCAAAGTGATCAATGATTGCTCAATTGTATGCATGGAATGTGACATGAAGCATATGTAACCAAAATATGAATTTTCTTTTCCAACAGAGATGACTGAATAACAAAGATCCTTACCAATTCGATCACTTTGGAAAGAGTTCATCATAATGTAAGGCAATTTCTTGGAACATTAAATTCAACCAAGTGAATCAGCTTGTAAAATTTATTTACAGAGAGAGAGAGAGAGAGAGAGAGAGGACTATACATTAGAAAAATTATAAAAAATCATTTGGGCCATTTATAGTTACCCTTAGTACTAATCAGGTTGATAAAAAAGTTCAGACAAAAATGAAGCACATGTTGCTTTCCACCTCTAAACAGAGGTCAAGTTAATGATGGGCCTCTTCAAAGGTGTACATTTTGTATGTGTTCTTTTCAGATAGATCTATTTGACATTCAGATACATTTTGTGCTGCTTCCTTTCAGAAATGAAAAATATCTGATGCAGCTTCACATTCAAAGAGCACAAGCCCCTGAGTGTGATCTCAGATTTCCTAATATTTCCTTCGGAAGAAGGCAATATGGTCCAAATTATAGGAAACTGATGAAAATCTCTAGTAATTTTGTCCTAAATGATATTGATTTGGTTGGTGTTTTAACCAAATCAATATCATTTAGGAAAAACTTCATTGTTTGTGCAAAAAAATTCAATTAAAGCATATTTGACAGACAATAAAAAATAAAGTTTTGGGTCATTCTTAACTTTTAGGAACCATTAATAAAGTACTGTACTGTCCAATATTGTCTAATACCAATATCTACAACTCTAGAAGCATTGAAAGGGGCGACCAACTGTATTTAAATGTTAAAGTCGTCACAAACAGAATTGCCAAAAAGTTGAAGTTGTATCAATAATTGAAGGGGGTGACCAAGGTTGTGTTTGGCAAAGCTTCTAGCAACAAAAAGTCTTTCAAGGGAAGTCCTCCCTGAGAAGCCCTTTCAGAAACAAAGTAGCTAGCTAGGGTTCGGAGAGAGAGATTGAGGGAGAATGATGAGGGAAAGAGATGGAAAGAACCAAACGCGAGATAAGGTAGGGAGAGAGACATGGAGCACGATGAGGGAGAGGGAGAGGGAGAGGGCGGGAGATCGGGAGCTGCAATCGTGGGTTCTCTGAAGTCTGAACTCTCCACTGCTAATTTCGCGCCAAATAAAAAGAGGGATTACGGTCATATATTAAGCTGTCATATGTTAAAAAAAAAATGATGGTTGGATTAAAACTATCATTAAATGGATTAAAATGAATGGTTAAAGATGATGGTTTATTAAAAATATCATTTTTATACATATAACAATGACAGCTTAAAAAGACAAATGAACTAAAATTTCAATTGACTAATATGCAAAAAGGGGAAAGGCATCACTTTTCACCATATTAATCTAACAAACTAGCAGTCAAAAGAATCAAACATTCATTATAGCTGAGTTCTTACTACCATCATATACATGTCTAAGTGTAAAATTACAAAGTCCAGAAATGAGTCTTATCATCATACGAATAATTGTCTCCAGTGTCACCCCCCTCACTGCAGCTTCCACTTGATGCATGTTCAAGATCATCATCTCCAGCAGCCACAACCCCAAAAAAAAAAAACCTCCCCAAAGCAGCAAAGCTTCAAACCCAGCTCCACAACAAACACCTAGTACCCTCATCATCATTTTTCCATTTTTATTTTATTTGGGGTTGCCGCTCTCCAGACATAGATTGGTTGTCCGTCTATAATAATGACATACCATAATAACATCTCTAGCCTAATTAAAACCTTCACATCAGCTACACCCAATAGTCCTAAAATTCAAAGCCAACCAGCAACCAAGCTAAAACAGGAAAGCATCACTATATACATGAATAAAGATTGAACTCTTACCATTCAAAAGAAACTAAGCCAGTTCTTTTGCTTCCTAAGCTACTACATGAATAAATGAATTTAATTATCACAGGATCAACAAGAAGCAAAGCAGGTTCATCATTTAAAGCTAGTTCATCATAATTAGTTAATTATCCCATGCTTGGCTATGAAAAAATCGAATATAGGCATGGGAAACTATAATGTTCAATTGATTGATGAGAATCATAAAAAAAACAGCACAATTTTGAATGCCAAAAAAACTCAACCATATATCAACCAATAAATCAATAATAAACTTCAAGAGTCTCATTTTTTTTTCTTTCTGCAGCAATCAAACCCAAAGTAATGGAATCTACTTCTTTTATATACGAATAAAATATGACCTTAACAAAAATTTTGACATTTGAAGAGATAATTTTGATGTAACTCTTAAGAAATTTTTGAAGAGAGAGTTCTCGAGAACTAATTTTAAGTAAATCTAACTCAAACATATTGGTTTCAATCAGTTTTAAGGGGTAAAAAAAATCAAGCTTAAATGAAAGAGAAGTGAGGAATTGAACAGATTGGTTTCAATCAGTTTTGCATTGTAGCTTAGTTTGTAACAGTAGTAATAGCAATAACTTGTACTTTATCTTGGATTCATCAAAATAATGAAGGTTAATGATTTTCGCTTCATTTCTAGAATTTATTTGTGGCAGCTCATTCAAATCTATAGAATTTGAATTAAACTTCAAGTTATGGAATTAAAGTTCCTGGGCAGAGGACCAATATGAATGATAGAACTCACATTTACAGCAGATACAACATCTTGAAGGCAAAAACTATAAACTTGAGAATATTTTTATCGTATAATGCAAGAAGGATTTATGAACAATCCGAAAATATCTAAAAATGACAACAGCTCAATATGATAAATCTTTCAAGACTTTGATAAAATATTCTTGAGAGAGCAGGGTAAAAGCTAGTTTATGATTTATAAAATATTAATCCAAAACAGGGACAGATGAGGTGGAAAGAATACGTACAGATTTGGAGACAAAACCAACAGATCCAGGCCTGTACAGCTTGCAATGAATAATATTATTGATAGTTCCTGCAGTGTCCCCAATCTTAAAAGCTCCACCTTGAATGCCTCCAACAGTAGCTGGGCCAATGACAACCTGCAAACACCATCAGTATTAAGTTTAGATACAATATTAAACTAGATCCATTAAGTGAATTTAAGAAGGATCAATTGCACTAACACCATCTCGATATAGCAATATAATCCAAATACGAATTTTAATCTTCTTATTTCAGACCTCTTTTTAGAGTTCTCTTCATTGAGGCAATCGAACCCTACACAGTTGTCTGATCTCAATGGGCCTAGTAAAGTTGGTTACAAACTGCACTAAGCTAGGAATTGATTGATTAATTGATCAAAGGAAATTCTAAAGACTATTCCATTTTGGCAGGTTGATTCAAGTCAAGCAATAGTCTATATAGACTGGAACCCATCGATTTTGGGTTATATGCAGTCCATGCAAAGTTCAGGAAATCAAACTCAAAGCCCAAAGCACACACTTGTGTGTCTATCTTTCTCCAGTAACCCAAATTAGCGCATTTGGCTACTCAAACTGACTAGAAAACAATTTTAATATTTTTTACATTTATATACACAAAATCCATGTAATTCTTCAGAACTAAAACATGGACAGCAGTAAAAAAAACAGACACTATTTTGAGTATTTTCAAACCACTCTAAAAGAATCTTAAATTAAGCAACAGTGGAGTCTGACATAAAAGATTGAAATTGCAACCCAATACCTATTTCCAAAATTTTAAAACAAGAATGACATTTTGTGCAAGTCTTTTTGGACAGGCAATTCCTCTAATATGATGAAAATTTTGCCAAATTCCTCTTAACTTATTAATAGATACGGAAAAAGCTTTCCCCAACGTCACACAAAAAGAAGGGAACTCTATCGATTTTTTTTTTTTTTTTTTTTTTACAAAAAAAACCCAGACACATCACAATGAACAAGGCAAGGAAAAGAAAAGAACAGAAAACAGAGGAAAAGAAAAGAAAAGAAAAGAAAAGAAAATTAGAAATTTTCCCGTAAATAAAAAACAGAATTACCAGCTAAACCAAATACTCTGTAATCGTTTAAATTCAACTTTCAGAAATCCAAACTTTTTTAAATTACCCAAAGCTGTACCCAAATCTTAACTTTGTGTGTTTAGATTCAGTTTCACTGCCTAAAGTGTTATTAGGACTTTCTCCAAGTTCTCCAAATTCGTCCTTGATCTCACTGGTAAGCCAATCTCTTATCTATTTTTACTCTAATCCCACCACGGCAAATCAAAATTATTTGATTTCACATGAATAAAGAAAAAAAAATCCATATATGAGGAACATAAAAGACAAACTAAATGATCTTTCAAACATACCAAAAATCTTGTTGCCCAAGAGAACGCTAAAAGCCCCAACTGAAAGTATATATCTCCCAACGAATTCAATCAAGAACAATGAGGGCTGAAAACCCTTGGCAGAGGGAAAGGGAGAGAAAGCAGTTGCCGATGAGAGCTTCCAAACCCTAGCGACCTTCAAAGAGAGAGCAGTGAGGGCTGCGAGATTACACAGACGAAGAGAGGGAGAGTAGGCTTCGTGCACATAAACTCTGTGAGAGAGATAGGGTATGTGCCGCTGTGAGTGTATGAGAGGAGAGAGAAGGACGATGAGAGCGAGCTGTGAATACATCAGAAAGGGGGAGAGGCATCGTGCGCGTAGGAGGTGAGAGAGTAAGAGAGAGTTTGGCGCCAAAACATAAGAAAAAGGGATCGTGGTCGATTTTTTGCGGGTTCTCAGTTGAGCGCCAAAAAATATAAGGTTACGGTTACTCCTAAACCATCATCCTTATTAGCATAAAGATGACATTTTTTATAAACCATCATCTTTGAGATCACATTTTAATCCATTTGATGATGGTTTTGGTTCAACTGTCATTATTTATTTTTAAATATGACAGTTTTTAGAAACTGTCATGATTTTCAAAAATCAAGTATCATTAATACCAATTTTCCTTGTAGTGTTAACAGTCTATATTTTAAAACCAACCGTTAGATTACTGTGATTTTTTACAAACATGACATACATAAAATGATTATCTAATTTCCAAATACCTATTCTGACGGTGAATGGTCCTTAAATTAAGCTTAAGGATAGGTCCTTAATGGATCATTACCTAGGATGAAGCCAATATATATGGCTTTGGAGGGGCATATGCCACCCCACGTTTTTTTTTTTTTTTTTTTTTGGTTTTATACCCTATAAAATTTTAAAATTTTAAATTTATCTCTCCTAAAATTATTTTTAGCCCATTGATTCTACTTTCTTACTCCTCACATTTTAATATTTTTTCCTCCTAGCTTATAAAAGGCCTAACCCCGTCCCAACGCTTTTAAAAGATGGGATCATGTAGAGGACAACTATAAATATATTGAATTGAAATATAATTTA
>JAESVK010000152.1:1582918-1633881 GCA_017140935.1 Hamamelis virginiana | reverse complement strand
AAATGATTGTGTTGAAAGTTAGGAAGCCCCAACTTCTGCTACAATCACTTTTAGTATAGAATTTTTAATATATGAAGACATGGTTTGAACATAATTTTAAAGAATTGTGTGAAGAGATAGTTACCCAAAAGTAATTTTAGAAAAAGCTAACACAAACGGGTCCTTATTTTTAAAAAAAAATAGAAGATTGTTAAGTTGAAATATGGAGGAAAATTTTTGATAAATTAGATAACAAATTTGTTCTGGGGTAGTATTTTGAGGGAAAAATTATCCAAAAGTCCCATCATCTTTTCACTTTAACCAAAAGTTCAAGCACTTCCAAATAACTTATCTATACATCAGTTTTCCAAGCACTTCCCCAAAACTGATCTATACATCAATTTTCTAAAAAATGATCAGTTTCTATAAAATCAAATAACAAACTGATGTGTTTCTCATTAAAAAGGATTTTTGGGTAGAGTGAAAAGATGGCGGGATTTTTGGGTAAACAAAACTTATAAATAGGATCTGTGGGTAAACACCCTTATTTTGAGGCAAAAGATGTTTAATATATATATATAGTAATTAGAAACTCGCCCCCAATCAAAATTTAATTTTACCCCTTCTAATTTTTTTTACCATTGCACCCCACCTAATATATATATATATATATATATATAAATAACATTTTCAAAAAGTTGAGGGAGGGCATTTGCCCCTTCTGCTCCCCACATAGCTTCGCCCATGAATATATATAGTGAGGTTGCTCACAGTGGGGTTAGGATTGTAAGAAAGATGGGTGATGAAGGTGATGAAAGAGAAAGAAGCTAGTGGATCTGGTGGCGCCGGGGAAGGCTAGTGCAGGCATAGAGCTGTTCCGGTGAAGAAAAGGAGTTGCTTAGTGAAATTCGTTGGTGATGAAGTTGCCAACTGTTTCTTCCTCTCTCTCTTTCTCACAAAAACCAGATCTCATTCCTACAAAGAAACTATCTGGGAAAACCATATTTAACGCTTATACGGATGGATCTGCCACTGCAAGAATGATACGAACAGCAACAAGAACTGACGGGGGAAACCATGGCCAGAGAGAACAACTAATGGTAACTAGCAGCAGATCCATCGAAGTAGTAGGAAAAGCTTCATCGGTTGCCAAGAACATGCAGTTGCAGGTCATGCATGGCAAGATGAGCGTCTGAGATCGGAGAAAAAGAGTTGCAGATCGGAGAAGACGACTGCAGATGATTTTCACCGACCTGTTTTTGCGCGTCTCTCTCTGTGCAAATACGGTGAGCAAAGAAGAACATACTAGTTCTTGGCCATGGTTGGAGGGCTTGCAGCTGTAGACATCCATTTTTGACCATGGGAAGGGTTATGAATGGTTGCCTATGACTTGAAATGGAATAGGGTGATAAAACCCTGAGCCGTTCATAGTACTCTTTTGGGTAGTTAGTTAGAGGTCATTATCGCATATAGTTTTTTAAGTCGAATTGAGTCGGTTCTTTTTGTATTTAGTTTTTAGAGAGTCTAGGAATGTCCCTGCTTAATTTCATGGCATTTCGAGCCAGGCTTGATAGGAAATAAGGCCTTTTGTAATTTAAAAGGCAGCATTGTCCTTTGGATCACAAAAGCTCCGAATGACTGTCGATCTTGTCCCGAATAGTCTCGAGGATTTAGCAAGGATATTTAGGGTGTGTTTAGTAGCTAAGTTGATCAGTGGTAAGGTCCATCGAGCCTTTGGGCTCATGTTTGGCTCTTAAGACCCAAAGAGTCCTTTTTAGTTCAGATTAGGATTTCGACCGGGAACGATCAAGATTCGATATTTTTATCAAACCAAAGCCTTCAAAAGTTTTGAAACACTTTCTTAAAACATTTTTAAAACTTGTTTCGAGAAGTAAAAAGGATTTCGAGAGCAATCGGTTAATAGATTTCAAAACCCTAATCAGGCTTAACAAGCCCAAAACAGCTAATCGGTCGATTTTCTCCTAAAAACTTTGACTGAGGTCAATGCATTTTCACTTCGAACACTTCTTAAAACATAGAAAATTGAATCACAATCGTTTTGGTGCTTGAATCGTCGAATTTGGACTTAAAACGAGCCCGAAAAGCCGAAACCATGTCAAAATGGGCTGAGATAGGCCCATATAGGACAAATTTGCACTGGGGGCTCGATGACCATCCCCCTAGGGACAGCCAACCATCCTAGGGTGGATGGTCACCCGAGCCATTAGTCTATTTTTGCTTGATTTTAGAATTTTTAGAGTTTTATTGCTTTAGGACTCTTCCAAACCCTATCTAGCTCAGCTTGGAGGGTTGTGCACGACCTTGAAGGCTTTGGAAGACTCAATTGAGACCCTTGGATCATTCTTTAGGTTTTTAATAAGAGCCATTGATCAAAATTGAAGCCTCTCTATAAATATAAGTATATAGAATCAGTTTTAAGGGGGAATTTTTGGAGAGAAGAGACTTACGGCACTTGGAGCAGCCACTAGAACCATAGCCACGAAATTGGAAGTCATTGTAGCTTGGAGAATGAGGCTAGGAACAAAGGATAAGAAGGCAAAGAGGTAAATTAAACTTAATATACCATTGTGTTTATTTTGATGAGTTGCATAACATAATGAAAATCTGCGTATTTTTTCTTCTTCTTCTTTTACTTCTCATTCATTCTTCTTCCATGTCTATACTATGCTAGGAATGGATGTCTAGTTTGAGTATTCATAGGTTAGGAGTAAAGAGTTAATTGTTTATTGCATGTAGATTTCGATTTGTTAGTATATAAATTTCTGCATTTATGAATTTTACATGGTAAGGTTTGAGTTTGTTTATATGTTTTGTGCATTCTAATTATTATAGGTTAATAGAAACATGTTTAGGAGATATAATCATATTTAGGATGTATGTTAGGAGTTATTTAATGCATATTATTTTCTGTTTTGATATGATTTTGAGTCTATGCATGTATGATCTTTGTGTTTAAGGTAAGTTTATATGTTGAATATTTCATGCATAAGTTTGTTAATTGTATGTTAATGCCTTAGGATAGATTTATGTTTCATGCATAGGCTTGTGTTTAATGCATCTCATTAATGCTTGAAAGTGTTATATGAATTGTGTTCGAGGCAGCGAGCTAAGGTGAGTCCCTTCCCTTATGTGCAACTTAATTATATTGAGCATCAATATATGTTGTTTTGGATGAATTGCATGAGTATTTGTCTTCCCATGTTAGTATGCATATGAGGACTTTATTTTATGATCGTTTGATGGATTAATTATGGTCTTTAGACCAATTAAAGCAATTATTCAAATCTGTCCAGATTTGAATAATTGCTTTAAAGTGGTTCAAGTACCATTTTTAAGTCATATTTTTGCATAAAATCATGTAAGATAATTTACTATATTGTGTTAGATTGCATTCTAGAGCATTCTCAAATTTTTTATTAGTTATTTTCAAGGGTTTTAGATCACTTTTTAAGTGACTTTAGATTCTGTCTAGAATTTTAAAGTGGCTTTAAAGTGAGTTAAAAGTCATTTTTAAGGTCAAATCAACCTAGAAACATGCCTAAGTTCACATAGGATAATTAGATTGCATTTAGGACATTCTCATGCATTTTTATTAATTGTTTTATCGCATTTGTCATGTATTTTCAGAATTTCCAGCAATTGTGCATTTAGTGTTTTAAGTGTTTAGACTAATTTAGGACTAGTTAGAGACCCTAGGATTAGAGGGGTCACTTAACTCCACTTAGGACTGTTCTTTGTTGTAAGAATTGTGATAGGAGTAGAATTTTGTCTAATTTAGAAATCTATTTTGAGAAAAACTCTGAAAGAAAGTGATTTTGAAAGTATTTGAATTAGAATGAAATTTCATCTTTTATGAAAAAGTGTTTTGATCGAATTCCACATCTCGAAGTTAGAGTCCTGGATAAGATAGAATCCTTTCAGCTATGTAGTTCATTACAATAGGAGAGTCCTAGGTGTTCGAACCACGATGAACTTTGATCTCTATCAGGAGATTGGTAAAGTACATAGGCAGCCAATAAGGCACAAGTCCAATCTTAGATTGACTGTGAGTCTCATAAGGTCTTTAGGATTGTATTTGTATTTTTTCTTATTATCTATTATTATTATTATTATTATTATTTTGCGGTTGATTAGATAATTAAGATCATTTGTGATAAGATTTTGATAAACCCAAAATTAATTGGGAGACCTTTAATTAGGGTGAGATGGGTGCCTATAGGATGCGTCTGGGAACCTTCCTATCTCATAACCTAGCCCCCGAATCCAAATTTTGGTTCGAAGATTTGCATTTCCTTAAAATATGGAGTCACTATTTTATTGAAAATAAAACTTTTTTTATGGTTTCCTTATTCCTTAAAAATAAGGTGGCGACTCCTAGTTTTTATCAAACTCCTTTCCTTTTTCAAAACTCAATTTAAGTGGACTCCCACAATAGAGAATGATGATCAGGATTAGATGATCTTGAGTAGATAATAGAGAATGATAATTGAGTATATAAAGAGAAGGATAAATAGAGAAGATATTTAGTTATCTACATCCACAATGATAGTGAATCCAATTCCAAACTCAACACCAAATAAATGAGCCGGGTCGGGTGGTTCACAGTAGCCTTCTTTCTTTCTCTTCTAGCTTCTTTTTATTTCTAGATTTGAACAGATTGCTTTTGTTCCAGTGCCAGAGTTGCAGCCCGTCCATATGAAGCTACGATCTCGACTTTTTCCTTTATCTTTCTCTGTCATATTCATTCTCTTTCTCTCTATCTCTCTCCCCTGCTTCTCTCATTCTCTTTGTTCTCTTTAATCTCTCTCCATTCTCTATCGCCCTACAGTCAAAATAGAGGAACGAGTAAAGTGGAGGAAGTGAATATAAAAATAAAGGTAAGGGCATTTTTGACATATTATTGTCAAAAGGACTTTTTGTGGAATACAATCCCACGGGGACTTTTTGAGATAGAAAGATCTATACGGGGACTTGATGCCAAATTACCCTATTTAATTTTATATATTTATTGTCGGTGGGGAATGTTTTATTTTACTTTTCGCAAAACTATAAAAACTCACCTTCATCTCAAACCCTCTTGTGAAATTAAGAATTTATGTCATTGGATTACAAGACTATTAGTATAAATTACTTTAAACAAGTTTTTATGAAAAGTCTAAAGCTAGGAAATCCATCTATTGTTTTTTTTTTTTTTGGGGGGGCCCCCGTTAAAAAATCCATCTAATTAAAGTTAATGAGGGGAGCTTTTGGAAAATCACATTTGTGGGAAGCTCAAGGCACTTAAGTGATAAAAGTAATTCCCCACCTTAACCCTAATCCTAATTGGAACATTATGTATTTGATTGAGATTTGCTAAAACCCGTAATTACTTTTGAAAATTTGTAATTAAAAATCGTAATCACATTGATTTAATGGTCGGTTTTTGCAATTTTGAAAAAATTGTAAAAAATAATGAAAATTTTGTAAAAAAAAAATGTCATAGTCTATTTTTTAAAAAACCAACCTTTGGATCAAAGTGATTTTTTGCTTTGTTGATACGTATAAGTGGAGCATCAAATCCAACGGTCGGTTTTTCAAACTAACCGTTCCAAGTTGGTCAGAGGACGAAAACGAATTTTCAATTAAAATTCCTTTTTTTTTTTTTAACAAAAGCAGTTAGAACCAACAGACTTGTAGCTTCTCTTGCATGTAAGAGGGCATGTGTGTGAATTTTGTTTTTCATTTTTGTTGTACTTTTGTTGTGCTTTTACAAATCTTTTTTCTAAACCTATAGGATCCCTAGAGGATCTGGATTTGCTAGTGATCTAACATCATATCACCATGGTGGTGATCATTCTGATGTGGCTAATATAACAACAAGACTACACTAAAAAGTCAAAATCAAAAAATCTAAAAGAATTTTAGAAATAACAAAAATGCTAAAATGCTAATAGACCTCCTTATGGCTAGCTGCAAAACAAATTTTAAAAAATTGACGTTGGATTAGAGATCCCTCTTACGTATGTCAGGCCTGCCAAAAATTGATTGTTGGATAATTTTTTACAGTAATGCTTTCTCAAAAATTGACCTTTGGATCCCATGATTATTTCTAAAAAAACTGAGTGACAATCATAGGATTATTGCTAAAGGAAATTTGTCTTTTAGTACCCAAGTCAAGATAAATAAATATGGACCTTTAGATTTCTTCAAAGTCTTGGGTGACACAGCATCCGGATTTTCTGGCAAGTAGCAAATTGCTCACCACCTAATGAGCACCCACACGATGGGCGACACGGAGGCGAATCCAGCGATCCAAGGGCTGTTGTGCAAAACGCAAGGGATGGGTGTCGTTTTGGCCCAAACGGCCACCAACAACAGCCCCGTTAACGTTACTAAAGCTTTTTTGGGAAAATTTTGGATTCCCTGCCCCTCTCACTCCTATTGACCCAAAATTATTCTCTATCTCTCCTCAGGACCCAAAATTCCCCTCTCTCTCTCCTCACGACCCAAATTTCTTCTTTCTCTCTCCTCACGACCCAAATTTCTTCTCTTTCTCTCATCAAATCATCACTAATTCAATGCTTCTATTATACACAACCTTATTCTTTCTCTCCCATCATAATCACAACAGTTCATTACAAGATTTTGATATACACAACTGCACATCTCAAGATCTCCATCAATCTCTCATCACTGCCATACCAGGTAAGCCATTGGTTTATGTTTATTTTTTATATGTGAAAATTTTGGTGAGATCTATTTGCAAACGAGGGGGATATTTTGTGGATTGGCTACTGTAAATATAAAAGAGAAGGAAAATCAGTGTTAATGAAAAAATAACCATGGTCAATTACAGAGATTGTTGAATTGGCCACTGTAATAGTCGACTATTAATATTTCTTTAGTCGACTATTACAGTGCTGGTAAAAAAACCATGGTCAATTACAAAGATTGGTGGATTGGCTATTGTAATAGTCGACCGTTAATATTTCTTTAGTTGACTATTACAGTGCTGGTTTAGTAAATTATATGTTTATATTCATAATTTTTTGTTTATATACATGTGGTTTGCACTTGATAATGTGTGCATAATGTATCTTTTGTTATGATGTTTTTTCTTTGCGAACGTGATGTGTGCAAACGATTAATGAATTATCTTATTTTATCAATTTAATTGGTACAGTTGGTTGATTATGGATATTAGTAGTGAAAGGAATGTTGACAATTGCGAAGATAATCCTAAAATGGGTATGGAGTTTGATAGCGAAGAAGCAGCATATGATTTTTATAACGACTATGGGAGGAGGGTTGGATTTAGCATTAGGAGAGGTAGTGTTGGTAGAACTAAAAAGATGAAGGAGATGACATCAAGACTTTTTCATTGTTGTAAAGAGGGTGTTCGTGATAAAAGGAGAAGAGACCAATTGCCAAACAATCTAAGAGCAAAAATAAGGTGTGGTTGCAATGCTTATATGGGTATAAAGATAAATAGGAAGAATGGTAAATTTGAAATCTACACATTAACGATGGATCATAACCACGAGCTTGTTCCTCCGTGGTGCTCCTATATAATGGGATCACAGCGTAGGATTTCTGACTTACATGCAACACAAATTGAATTGGCCGAACAATCCAAAATTCATCTTAGGTCTGCGTATAAGTTACTTGGTAGAAAATCTGAAGGAAGGGAAAGTCTTGGTTTCACTAAACAAGATCAGAAGAATTACTTGCAGGGTAGAAGACAGAAGAACTTGGTATTTGGGAAAGCTTGTAGCATATACGAATACTTTAAAAAACAATCATTCGAGAATGGCTCATTTTACTCCGCTGTTCAATTTGACAGTGAGGAATTAATTACAAATATTTTTTGGGCTGATGCAAGGATGATAATGGATTATGGTATATTTGGTGATGTGGTGAGTTTTGATACAACTTACAAGATAAATAAAAAGCATCGGTCGTTTGCTATTTTTTGTTGGGTTCAATCATCATAGGGAGACTGTAGTGTTTGGTGCGGCATTTATGTATGATGAAACAGCAGAATCTTACAAATGGTTGTTTAGGACATTCTTAGAAGCAATGTGTAACAAAGCTCCTAAGACCATTTTAACGGATCAAGACACTGTCATGGCAATTACTGTCAAAGAAGAGTTCCCATCAACTTTTCCTTCTTATATGCAAGCGGCATAAAATACAGAATGTGTTCAAGCACACGAATAATCTTGGGAGTCGTGGTCCCTAGACTAGTACAATAAAAAACAAGATTGCATACCTCATGGATAATATTAATTCAGATGATGAATTTTTACAATAGTGGAATTGTATGCTTGAAGAACACGATATCGTGAGAATGGGTGGCTAAAAATGTTGTTTGATGTGAGGCAAAAGTAGGCACATTGCTATGTTAGTTATGAATGGTCTGCTGGTATGAAAAGCACACAACTGAGTGAAAGTTTTAATACATGCCTGGAAAATTATTTGAAGTCTAATCATGATGTTGTGCAATTTTTCATGCACTTTGAGAGGGTTCTATCAGACAAGAGCGAGACTGAACTAAGTGCATAATTTAATCTAATTCACAAGTTGCCCAAATTGACATAAAGATAAGAATGTTTGAGCAAGCAACCTTAATTTATACTCGGCAGCCGTTTCAGGAATTTCAAAAAGAATATATGAGATCTCTTGAATTGACCACTCATTCTTATGACCATAACGATGCAGGAAATATGGTGTACAAGATTGGTCTCCATAGTGGCCAAAGGTTATATTATGTGACCCGGGATGTTGTTACTGATTGGTTATCTTGCAGTTGTAGGCGATTTGAAATAAAATGGATCATATGTAGGTATGCTCTAAAAGTGTTAAGAGAGGACATTAACCCTAATGAACTCCTCCGTCAATATATTCTAAAAAGATGGTCTCGAAATGCAAGGTCTATTTCAATTCAAGATAGGCAAGGTCGAACCATTGTTGAGGATGCAAAATTGAAAGAATTAGAGCAGTACAGAAACATTTGTGCATTTTCCAGAAAAATGACTGTTAGAGCTGCACAATCTCATAATGCATACCTCCATGTTATGGAAAAAGGGAGACAAACACAAAATGAGGTAGAAAATATCTTTCTAATTAAAGACATAGATCAGCTCTTGGGCCCTGATAATACTACCACAACACATTCAGTGGATGTAACTCCCAATAATAGGGAGGCAAGCATTTTGAATTCAGCTACTCCAAATAATGAGTCAAGCACTTTAAATTCAGCTAATCCCAATAGACAAGCAAAATGACTAAAGATGAGAACTGATCCTTTCCATAACAAGAAAAGACAGAGAAATGCGATGGAGAATGCAATGTCGAAGGCAAAGAAAGTTCATCTATTTGAATTTTGGTTTCCCTATAAATAATCGTACATAATTCATCCTATATTTTGCAGAAAACTATGCAAGTACAAAAGAGAAGTCAAAATATTGACAATGATGTATACACTCCTTAGCCACCCAACCCAAGTCAAACACACATTTCTTTACAGATGTCATGTTATGCTCCTCAAATAGATTGTGATGTGAGAGCAGTTTACTCCAATTCCGACCAGATAGAGCTAAGCAATTTTGATGTTAATCAAATTCTTACCCATGATGATGTTGGATGGCTACCTGCTTTTCAATCCTCACAAGTCATTACAAAACCTCAATCATCGTGGGTATGTTACGAGTTTGTCAAACACACACTCTCGCCAATATGTTAGATGAAATTGGGATTTTAAATGTTTAACTTAAATTAACTTAATGTAATAGATGGTGGACTTGAATGAATTAATGCAATGGATCACAAGTGCACCTTTTGAACTTGATTTGACACTATATGTGTAATTTTTTTTTAAAAAAAATTATGTAATAATAAATTAGGCTTTCTTGATAGCTTCTAAATTGTTAACTAATTTTATTGTTGTGTTATTTTAACTTGCAAGTGACAATTTAGGTTGAATGGAACTTAGAATGCAATGTCATAGTCAACTGATTATGGATAATATAGTCAACTATTTGCTCTCGGTCTTATTTTCCTACAAAGGCTGCGACCACACAGTCAACTAATGGAATTAGATAGTTGACTATAATAGATGCTAGTGAAGGGAATATCGATTTGTTGCGTGAAATAAATTTTTTAGGCTGAATTTTGTATACGGCAATGTGTTTGGGTGAGTTGGGGGGAGTTGTACTCCATATGAGATTGCATATTCTAACATAACATGTATGGAATAGTTTGATGCAAATATGATAGTGGGGATATAATACGAGTTGGATCGATCAGGGATTTTAGCTAGGATCGATCCACCCTACTCTGCTTTTTGGATCAATCCGTGCTCTAGAGCTGGATCGATCCACTTTTGTAAATCATAAATAGGATCTATCCTAAAAAAATCCTTGGATCGATCCAACTTATGCAATATCCCGAAAAATATTTATTTTTCATGTAAAAAGGACATAATATGGTTATCACATGATATTTCATTTCCTAGCCAAGTTCCAATTAATTAAGCATATGCTTCTAAATGTGCAACATACCTTAGTTTAGAGATATTGATTAGAAAAAAACAAAATTTTTTCATGCCATACAGTTACAAGAAAGCATCAAGAATAAAGCATTATAAAAGAATCTAGAAAAAAAAAATGAAAAATGAAGAGAAAATGAATGAGAAAATGTTAGAGATTGGAAACTAGAAACTTTTATTTCATTCATGTAACTTAGTTGACATCCAAATAGAGTCACCTACATATATCCTTTCCAAAATATCAACAAAATGTCCAACCACAAAATACCCACCCAATACACATTTTCCCCACCATTTAGTTACACAAAAAAATATTCATTAATTGTCCCAAAAAAAATAGGCAAAAACTGTTCAAATGACTACCAAAAACTGTTTACAGAGAGCAAGCAAATCAGAGTGCCCCAAGAGCCTTCTTCAAGAACCTAATCAATTGTTTCCCATGGTCCTCGAACTTTTTTCCAGCATCCTTGAAACCCTTCTCAAATGTCTCTTGAATTCAACTACCTTTGAAGCTCACCATGCCAATTTCAGACCGAAAATCTTCAATTCCAACAGTCAATGTATCCACATTTTTCCCCAAATCATCAGCTCGAGATGACAAAGTGGTAAAATTTTTGTTCATTTTGCCAATTTCATCAGTCAACTTAGCATGGCCCTGAACAAGTAATTTCATGTCAGAATTTGGCATTGGTGGCTAAGGTGTTTGAGATGGGACATTTGGTGCATCTTGCTCTTCACCTTCATCTACATGTAAATGATGCATTCGCTGTCTACGATGAACCCACACATCGTCAATTTTTTGTAGATTCATGTTCAATAAAGTGGTATTAGAGTAACAATCACTCTTTGAATGCGGTTTAACATCCACTTCATCCTTCAGATGAAACTTATGATATTGTAATAGAAAAGTTATCAACATTCCATAAGGCAAGGATTGGTTATGCCTTTGGCAACATGTAACCATTTCATGACAGATAAGACTAGGCAGATCAATTAGAACTATTTTAACCACACTCCACATTAAAAAGTATCATAGGTAGTTATCGTCTCCTGTGAACTGACTATAGGAATCACATTATGTGTTATTATTGAATTACATTATGTGTTATTATGTAATGGATGATTTGGTTAGGGATTGTAAACTTTGAAGCATTGACCTTGTCACGGACCTCCAAGTCAGTGCAACTACATTGTAGATTTAAGGCTTCAAGCCTATCATACTCTAGAATGGAGTCAATTTCAGTGGCACAAGTGACTTTATTATGACAACGGGGGATATTGAGGATCTCAGCTTTGGTGTCGCTGTCAAAAGTAAAAGTTTTACCTTTGACAGTGGTTGTTAAGGTGTCAATCTTTTCATCATGTTGAAAATTACAATAAAACATCCCCATACACTCAGGGTAGGAAGGAACTTTAAGGGAGATGAGGGGATCCAATAAGCTATACGAAATGCATCCAAAAGCACTGAGAAATTTTTTGAAAGAAAATCTTTAGAGACTTCCTTACCATGGACGCACCTGTGAAGTGCGAAATTCGTTTTGTATCTCTCAAACGCACCGTCTAGAAACCATAATGCTACTTCCTCCTCACACCGTTGTCGTTTCTTGTTGCGCTTCGACGGAGAACCATGGCGCTTCGCTTTTCCCTTATTACTTGAAGACATTATCCCCAAATTTTTAGGGTTTGAACGGTTCAGCGCAGTGGGTAAGCCAAAAATATGGAACGTGAGGTATAGAGAGGAGTGGGTTAGGGTTGTATTGGATGGAGAAAATGAAAAATAGAGAGAGAGAGAGTCACCTTGCGTGAGGCTATAGGAGACTATAGGTGAGAAATGGGAAAAATGGATTTGAAATGCATGATTTGAGTAAATGGGGTATATATAGACTCTCGCCAGTAGTCAACTATCATTTATCTAAAGTCGACTATATTGGGTGGGAAATTTTTTGTGCATCTGCCTAGTTATGACAATTGACTATATAAAATATATAGTCGACTATGGTATTGCGGCCTCTGTAGTTTGTATTTCCTGCGGCATCTTAGTCGACTATGATAAAAGCATAGTCGACTATTTTCCTTCAAAATTCACCTGCAATATGGTAGGTAAAAACTAAACATAAGTACATAAAAAATCGTGACTATTTTAACGTATATTCAACTTAATAACTATGTATTGCAAAAATTTCTTACCAATTTTTCCACAACAAACAGAGTCAAAACACCCAAGATAATATTGATAATATTAATTTATGTAAGTACATGTAATGTAACATAAACTACAACCACCAAAACAACTATAAAAATTTATTATTTTACATCGATGTAAGTTTTCTTTTTATTTTAGTTTTCCAATACACACAAGCAACCTTGCATCTCTGCCACGTGCTTTTGAAGTTCCTTTTTCTCAGCCAGTAGCTCTAATATTATTTGAATTGATCGTTTGGTGAACGGCTCCTTATCATGCCACATAAAGAACCCGCAATGATTGGTCGTCCCATAGTTAACACATCCATAAAACCTTCGTCCAGGGTTTACATTTGTCCATGATGTTCTCAATGATGCTACTGTTCCACAATGACACAATGGTGCAAACTCTGCAAGCGAACCTGAACAATAATGGCGCGATGATCGGCTTAACTGTGAAGAGCTGAATGATGCCATTTTGAGTGTCTTACTTGCCTGTAATCTGGTTGCGACATTTTAACAAACATTTAGAACTCATCTTCACAGATGAACAAACACATATACACCCCAACTAATTTCACTTCGATTCAGTTCAGTTTCACTGCATTTCGATCACTCCAAACTGTAGCAACAACCATATGCACATATATACATGAACACACATACACCTACAGTATATATATGTGTGTGTGCTCGCGCGCGCGCGCGCGTGTAAATATTTGGATCTAGGTGAAGAGAAAGAAATAGGCATACCTGCTAGAACAAGCTATTGTGTTCATGATGAGAGAAAGAGAGAGAAATCAAGGTACGAGATAAATCAAGCAAGAAATTTATATATGAAGGAAAGAAGTGGAGTAGGAAATTTAGAAATGAAGGAAAGAGAGATGGAGGAAGAAATTTAGAGATGGATGAGAGAGAGATGGAGCAAGAAATATAGAGATGGAGGAGAGAGAGATGAAATTTGGGTGATGAAGGAGAGAGATGGGATTTAAATGAGTGATTGAACGGGATTTTTGAAAATTTTGAATCTCAAATTTTTCAAAAAATTGAAGAGTTAAACATTAAATGGGGGTTAACGGGGATGCTATTGGTGGCCGTTTGGGCCAAAACGACACCCATCCTTTGCGTTTTTCACAGCAACCCTTGGATCGCTGGATTCGCCTCTGTGTCGCCCATCGTGTGGGTGCTCACTAGGTGGTGAGCAATTTGCTGCTCACATGGTAGTCCGGTATCAGATCATTAGCAAATCCGGATCTGAAAAGGTGATAATGTTCTTGTCAGGATTGAGGGAAGCTTTTATTATTGTTTAGCTGTGATGCAGGAAATGAAGGTAGGACATTTAATATAATAAAAGGTTAAAAGGGTCTTTCTCTTTGAATTTTCTACTTCTTGTAGATGATCTGTTTGGGGTTTGGTTTTCTGGCCTCAGTTTAAAGATCTCATTTTAAGACTCTGACATTGAAGGTGAAAAGAATTAAAGCAAAATAATAATAATAATAATAATAATAATAATAATAATATTAGTAAAAAATATGTTTCTCATGACCGTGAACAATTATTATTCTTGTCACTAAATTACAAAATTTGAGAGTCATGGAAAAAATATATTTTAATAAGATGTTATTTTTGGCTCTCAAAGTTAGCAATGGTATCGATGGCTCTAATATTTGGAAAACTAGTCATCTTCTCTCAAATAGTTTACTTTATATTTCTCTCAAATTTAAAATACATCGGAATACAATAGTGCCAAATATGAGAGTTTCTCATTAAAGTACAATAGTATCAAGAAGCCGCCATTTTGGTACCATAAGACTCCCAAATATGAAAATAAAAGATCCGAATGAGAAAAGATGCTATAATGAAATGAAATGGCACTAAGCATTTGAAATTTCGAATTTATATCGAAGCAACCAAAACACATGAAAGTGGGAGCCATCTCACATGGGTGGAATCCACACCATAGCTTTTGTATTCATAAAATTTCCATTAATGGAAACCTATTATTTTGGGTCATGTTATTGCAATCCCTATGAACTCTAAGCCAACTCCATTACTGTGTACATCCTAAAGAACTAAAAAAAAAAAAAAAAAAACTCATCACTTTCCCAAATTGACCTCAACCCCAAATAAAACCCACCTGAATTTATTAAGCACACCCTAAGCATAACTTAGCCCTAGAATAAACCCAAAGCACTATTTTCACTCTCTCACTATTGCATCCCTCTCTCTTTCCTTCTTCTCCACTCTCTATCACATACAAACCCACATTCTCTATCAAGCATATATTATTTAAATTCCGGGATTTAAATATTGTTTATTCTCTTTACAACCATAAGAAGATAAAACGGAGCGTAATGAAACTAGCAATAGTGCTTAGGAAGTGTTTTGAAGTATTATGGTGTTAGGTTTTTTTTTTTTATTATTATGGAAAATCTTGTATTCTTAGGTTACACAGTACCTAACAAACAATATTTGTCATGTAGAAAACAAACTAACAGTTTGGGATTGTTAGGTTGGAAGCAACCTAACTATCTCAATTTGTCAGGTTGCTTCCAACCTTACATACATAATCTGTTAGGTTGCAACCAACCTAACAAAATTGATTTGTCATGCTAAAGCCAATCCAACAAAACCAATAAAAATGTTTATGTATGTGTTAGGCTACGTTTAACTTAACCCCAATAAAATTTGTTCTCAATCTTCAATTTTTTTTTTTACAATATAATATTAGAAAAATAAGGGAAGAAAGAAAATATTTTGGTGTTTATTTTATTGAGAAGTATATTTAATTGGTAAAATATAATAAAGTAATTAATTTTAGAAAGATTGTTGGAGTATACCAAAAAACAATTAACTATTCAATTTGCCATCTAGGGGTGTGCAAAAACCCGCCCAACCCGCAGGACCCGACCCCATCCGTAATCCGCGGTTATAATGGTTAGGCGGGTTGAGTTGGGTGAATTTGATGAATTTTTGGCGGGTTAGGTCGGTTGGCGGGTATAGAGGTGACAACCCGCCCAAAACCTGCCACCACCCTCCAAATAATTATATATAAATAAATAATATATTTATATTAAATAAATTTCATTACTACATTATATTTTCCTTTAATTGGATATGATTGCAAGTTAGTGTTTTTTATTTCTTTAGAGATGTTTATTATGATAGTTTGAGTATGCACTTATTTGATTTGATATTCTTTCAATTTTGAATGTGAAATCATATGTTAGTTTGTAAGATTTTTTAATAATAATAAACCTTTATTATTATGTATCTAGTTAGTAGCTTCTATTGTTGTAGGTCAATTTATTTTGGCACTTTAGTTTATTACTGTTGGTAGAATTGTTTGGATTATAGTTTAATTACTAAAAACACAATATTTCATTGTTATATTCGAATTTGAGGTGTTTTTTCTTGTTATAAAGATTTTAAGAACTTTAGGTGTCTATAAAAAAAATAATAATAATGCTTCATCCGCTCAATCCGCCCAACCCGCCAGTTAAAACCCGCCACATATTTAACCAATCTGTTGGTTATTAAGGTAGGCGGGTGGAAGAATTAGCCACCCGCCAAGGACAGATTGATTGACGGGTTTACCCTCCATCCGCTCTCACCCGACCCGCGTACACCCCAATAATGCCATTTACATCACTAAGAGCCTGTTTGGTATGAGAGAAGAGTGGGAGGAGGGAAGGGGGAGGAGGGAAAAGGGGAGGGAGGCTTGTTTGGTATGAGAGGGGGGAGGAGGGGAGGGAAAATGGGGAGGAAAAGGGGAGGGAAAGGAGCCCTCTTTCTATCCGCCCAAAGTTGGGCGGAAAAGTGGAGGGAAGCTCATTTTATGGGGTAAAATAACTTTTTTGCCCTTTTAACATTTTGAAAACCCACAATTGCCCCCATTTCTTCTTCAAGCAAGCACCTATACATATATGCCCAGGCCTACTGTTTTATATATATACACACACACACACACATGTGAGCGCACACACGTGAAGGCTTCCAAATCATTTTTAATATTTTTATAAATTATTAAAAGTATTTAAAATATATTTGAATATGAGAGGATAAAATTGTAATTCAATACAATACATTATTTCCCTCCCCCTTGTTTACCAAACATATGTAAGGAAGGAAATCACTTTTCCATCCATCATACCAAACACACAGGAAGGAAAAAGAGTTTTCCTCCCCTGAGGAAGGAAAGTCCATCACTCCTATTTTCCTTCCTTCTATTTTTCCATCCCTCCTACCAAACGGAGCATAAAGGATAATTTTGAAGTAAAATTTTGAAATGTCTCGTGTCTCATTTCAGAGGAACAATCTCGCAGGCGTACGACGTGTAAGTGGCATAGCTATGTACGTGGGGTCCACCGTCCACGACTAGGGAAATATGCTAAGCTAACAATATGCTTATGCTCCCATCATCATCGCTCTTATCCTTCTTCACTCCCCCACTCGATCGAGTGTTCAAATTATTTTGCTCTATGTTCACTGGTGCCTCACTCCATTTCGAAGGAAATTCTGCGGCAACCACTGTGTTTGGGTATCTCTCTCCCTCTCTCTCTGCTGTTCTGTATTTATTTAGTTAATTAGATTATTATATTCTTCTTTTATTTAGAATGTCTGCCCCACTAATCATTTTCTTTGATTTTCTCCTTGTTGTATTAGCTTATCCCTTGAGTCTTCAAATTCAATAGAAAATGGATCTCGTTCATTTACGTTTATAGACTTCATTTAATAATAATAATTCTGTTGCTAATAGATTGTTGGTTTCCCCATTTTTAATGAGGGTTTAATCTGTTAATGAGAGTAGCTTGTAAGATTTACACAACTTAAGGATTTGTCTTGTCGTATGTTCAGCATGTCTTGCAATTCACTCCACTTCAGTCTCTACTGTTTTATTTTTTATTTTTTCTGGGTCGGACGGTTCAGTCAATACTAGAAGAAGGGTTTCTGGGTTTTGTTGCCCATTTTATCCTGAATAGTTCCAAACTAATGCAATATCTGCTGCAAACGTTGTTTTTTTTTTTTTTTTTTTGGAGTGGGGATGGGAAGAGTCAGAATTGGATAATGATTGCACAAATGCCAGTGAACTAATCTTGAGCTTTTCCCTAGGGATGGGCCGAGATTTTCCGCAAATTCCGTCCATTCGATAGTGAGGTTGCCAAGATTCCATCCTAAGACCTCTGCATCATAAGATGTCATCCTTGATGTCTCAACTACCTGATGGGTAGTTGGAAAAGCGCTCTAATTGATAAATTTTGATGATATCTTTGAGTCATTCTCCGCAACCCCCTACCCAGAATCCAAATCTTTTTTTAATCCCATCCATGGAATTTATCTTTTGGTTGATGGGTTAGCTAAACCCATTGGCCAAAGACAGTTAAACTCCTAATTCCAATTATTTGGGGTTTCAGATGTGTTTGACGTATTTATATGTGATGTCTTTGCAGCTGTTTGTTCTCACTTAGTAATTTCAACAAAGGAAAATGATGGTTTCTTCCATCATGGACTATATCAGCCCAAGCAAAGAAATTCACTGGCTGGTGTCTGTCTTTACTGGCATTATTATCTGCAAAACTGTAAGTATGCTTGTTTAATTTTGAATCGTTATATATTATTGCTTATAGTTGCTAACAATACTTTTTATATCAGATAGAATTACATTCTATAGTCCTTTAGGCTTAACTATGGCTGTCCAGAGTATTGCCGCTATTTACTCTATGTTGTTTTAGATGCATCTGTTTGTTTTCCATTTTAAACACTAAGTACAACTCATCATATTTATCAATGCAATAAGTGATCACAAGTGAGGTCTCGCCTTCAAGTCGATATTAATTGGTTGGTTTAAACCAAATCCCAACACTTGGCTTAATTTTACTATTAAAAAAAAGAAGAAGGGGGAACTGCATAAAGGGTTATATGAGTTTTTGGGAAAGAAACTCTTATTGTGATTGCTTTAACTACAAAACAATAAATTTCAACTATTATGTTTCAGCAGCTTCAAAACTTGAAACACCTTGTTCTAATCTCTTCAAAGTTGAAATGAGAAACAAAATGAAAATCTCAAGGCTTTGGAGTTATTTTGATGTGTACCATATGTCCTACATTTTTGTTATCATTGTTATTATTATTATTATTATTGTTATTTTGCATTGGCTATACTATTTTACTTCTCAATGGAAACAAATCTTAACAAAGTTTTAGCATTGTTTATATGATATTTTTTCCATTTCCAATACCTTTCTAAGTGGTCCATTTTTGTTTTTGAAGATTTATGAATTAACAGGTCTGATTAGCCTTTGGTACTTCAAGGGTTATGCCAAACTAAGCGATGCAGTAAAAGTTGAATGGAACAACCGGTGATATTCTTTTTCATTTGATCCATATCTACATCACTATGTTCTTCTTCATAGTTGATGCTGATTTGAAGGTTTTAACATCAATGGCTTTTGTTGTGCAGCGGGATCTCTACGTTCCATGCACTTCTTGTAGCAGTTACTTCTCTCTATCTCCTAGTGTTATCAGATCATTTTGATGAGGGTTCTCACAATGAATTGATTATTAATAGAACTTCAACTTTATCAGACACCATACTGGGGGTAAGTTCTTGAAGCAGAAAGCAAGTTTATGAGGTTTCCTTGGTCATAATTTATAATCCTATATTCAATTAATTTGATTTGTCTGCTGAATCTGTTAATGAACATTGGATAAATTTGAACTATGCTGCAACTTTTATGAAACAATTAATGCAACTTCTATTTAACTATTTAAGTTACCGCAATATTTCAAGTAATATGAATAACATGATATGTCAGACGGATTATATTTTACTTTGTTCAGTGTATGATAAATATGTAGTTGTATATATATAACTTCGGTGGCAGTTACATATCTTGCTTCTTTTGTGCGTGTGTGTATCTACTTGTGTGAGATTTGAAGAGCAGCTTGAAGATTGATTTCTTAGGGCTTGAGAAGAATCCATTAGGAAATAGTGCTAATAGAATTCATATCTTTATGAAATGAATCATTTTGATCTGAAATAAGTACATGGCCAATTCCGATGAAGTACTTGACTATTGAGATTTTTAGTCTTAATCCCTCATAATATATATATATATAAGGAGTTTGAGGCACATATTTGTGCTCTCTCTCTCTCTCTCTCTCTCTCTCTCTCTCTCTCTCTCTCTCTGTGGGCCTAGTTAAGCCATTTATATGCTGATTTTAAGTACAGTAAAGTTTATTGAAGTCTATATATATCAAATGAGTTAAACAGTCAAAGAGTCAGAGTTTAGGAATCCTATATTCATACTTGAAAACGCAGGAGTAATCATGGCGTTATTTGTTGCAAGATGCTTGCGAAATGGGGTATCCAAATTTCATAAGTAGTTCTTAAGAATATACTAAAAGATCAAAATGAAATAAATGAAAGCATTTTTGTTTCTGTGAAGAATTATCTTGTAAATGGATGTGGCAAAGTAATCTATAATTGGGATTTTATATATTAAGCTTAAGCTTGCTTGAATTTTGGAACAAGTTTAAGAGTTGGAACCCTCATTTCATAATTTTCTCAGTTTTTGCCATTTTTTCATGTTCTTTGAGTTTATATGCAGAAATAAACTCTTTGGATAAATCTTTTCTTCCAAGCCGAGGCCCCATTTGGATTAGCTTTTTGGATGCCTAAAATCACTTTTGGAGCCCACAATTGATTTTGGACAATTGATTTTGGACATGTTTGGGTGTCAAACCCAAAATAGGTTATGGGTTTTCAAATTGATTTTGGCTAAAACTACCCCCTAGCTTTAGCTAAAATCACTTCTAGCATGAAAATCAATTAATAGGAGGAACACCCAGGATAAACTGGGTAGAAAGAAGATTGAAAAGATGAGAGAGAATGTACGAGAATTCCTTTCACCTGACACATTTTAATCGTACCTTCTGAATTTTATCACATTAACCAAGCTAGAAGACATTACAAAATTATATCAATGAATTTTATGAGTGGATGTCATGCATTTGACATTTAGAAGCAGAAGCCCATGAATTGTATTATAGAGCACTAGGCTGGACTTATATAAGAGAAAATTTGTTCTTGTCAGATTGCTCGTGTCGATGAAATGGCCTTGAGAGCATAAGAGAGGATTCAAATGAAACTACAAGGCTGAAATATGAGTCTTCAAATCATAAGTTTGATAAAGGATTGCAAGGGGAAATTATTGATGAAAAGTCATTGAATTTATTACTGGGGGAAATAAAGTCAAGCACCTATATAAGAAAAGGATAATAAGTGCGTGCAATAGGTGCTTATAGCTGGGACAGAATTTGAATGCATACCGGCAACTGATATTAAAGAGCAAGAAAATAAAGATGTGAAGGTGAAGGTGACAAAATCATTATGGTGACATTGGAGAGGGGAAGGTGAAAAATAAAAGTTGCAACATCATCATTTGATTCTAGGAGTGGAAGTTTTCATTGCCAAACAGTTTACCAAATTGTCCTTGAAAATAGAATGTCATTATAAAGCTTCCTTTATTGGCCGATATGTAAAGGAGAATAAACCAAAAGTTGCCTCTGAATATTTGGTAGAATATTCAAAAGATCACCATGGCAGGATATGGTGTGATGATCTTCCACTGGAGGTATAACACTTCATTTGGCAATGTCCCAAGCCAAGAGGCTGCATGACAATCTACAGAAAGAATTTTGATATGTGGATATGTGCTCTTACCATTTTATTTGGGTTAGTGTAATATCTTTTGTAATATCCTTTAGACTGTTACTCTGAAGACATTTTACTTATTTTTTTCCTTTTTTGGTTCTTGATACAGATATCCATTGGTTATTTTCTGTCAGACTTGGCAATGATTCTTTGGCTGTTTCCTGCTTTAGGCGGTATGGAGTATGTAAGTATAAGTATGCATGCTGGTTGTTTGTTGAATTTATATTTCAGATTGTGTGAGATAATTTTCCCCTGATGGCTTGTAATCAACTCTGAATAAAGTCAATTGGTTTTGTAGTTTATCTTGGCTTAGTTTGAGAAACAAATTTCTTTAATGCATCAGCTGAATCAGTATCCTAGTTGTTCGACAAGTTTGTGGAATTGGCTCGGCTGATATAGGTGTGATTCGAGAGTTTTTGTAAGCTGCTTTACCAACCATGTTCTCATTCGTTTCTATTAGGTCTTACACCATGGACTATCCATGTTTTCGATCTTTCTCTCCCTTGTAAGTGGCCAAGGACAATTTTACATACTGATGGTTCTCTTTTCCGAGATCACAACTCCTTTCATAAATCTAAGATGGTAAAGTTTGCATCTTGGAATTTATTTAATTTCCATGTTATTGGTTGTCAACATTGGCTAATTACTGTAGATACGTATGCAGGTACTTGGATGTTGCTGGTCAGAAGAGTTCTAAGCTTTACATCTGCAATGGCATTTTATTATTCCTCTGGTGGTTGGTACTGTCTAACATACCTTAAAACCTTGGTTCTTTTAAATTAGCTTGTGAAGTTTTGTCTTTTGTGTGTGCTAGGCTTTATGATGGACGTAATGGAAACATTTGCTAGCAATGATTTGGGTTTGGATGGGTTGAGATTGAATTGAATTTCAGCAGAACCAGAACTGCCCAACTTGACAAGCCAGTTGTTTAGAAATTATTGTTTTTACTTAAATATTTTAAAAGCTTTTAATTTTTTTTTAAAAAATAAACATAAAATTAATTGTAAACTAATTATTGCTTTGGATTTGGGCCATTTATGTACAATTATCGAACTCAAGCTTGTTTATCCCAAGTAGGGCTTGATAGATTGGCTGGTTCTGGTCAAACTTTACTAACTCTACTGTATATAGTTTGAATTTCTTCTGTTGATGCCTTTATTTTATTGCTTTTATATTATTAAGTGAAAATATAATTCATTAAAAAATCAAAAGAAATAGCAAAACACCCCTGTACACGCGAGGTATATAATACAGAAAACTACAAAGCTAAAGAAGCAAGAAAGAGATGAAAAGTAATCCGAGTATCAAAAACATCCAGCCCTTTCCACATAAAAGGGAGCTAGCTACCCTATTCTTTAAGACCTCAAGTCGGTGATCCTCAGGATCTTTAAATACACTTTTTTTTTAAAGTCGCTTCTTTATATATATATATATATATATATTTTTTGGGGGGGGGGGGTGGGGGGGGGAGGGAGCGGGTTGTTGTTGGGGGTGTGGAGAGAATGGATTCTAAGGGATAATTACTGCATTGTTGATTTTTGATTGGGGTATATTGCATATTCATTTTTTTTAACATTCACAATTATATTAGATTCGGTCCATTATTTTAGTACTTTACAATGGAGGAAAGAAATGGGAAGAAATTATTTGAAACGTATCTTGTTGCGGATTCTGCCATCTAGATAAATTATTTCTAGGGAACTGGTGTTTAATGTTAACTTTGGAACTTGAAGAGGTATGTTGATATATTTGTTTACCTATCGCTAATGTCCACTTTATGATGTTTCCTTTGTAAGCTATCTCCATGGAGCAATTGCTATATTTTGAAAGCATGTGCAGAAATTCACTTTGTTGTCTTCTATATTTTAGTTTACATTTTATAAATGCAAAGATTATAGAGACATTCAGTATTTGTCTTGGTGAAATGATTTTGACTGGACCATGATGAGTTTCCAAATTTAGAGTAACTGGTGATTTTTTTGACATAGGTAGAAGCTTGTCATATACAATTTCATAATACTTTGTTATTTCAATGAATGTTATTAAGTTAGGTTATTGCAAGTTTCATTTGATTTCCTTCACCTTTACATTTCTTCTTCTTAAACAATTTTTATAATGTGGACATTGTGCCTTCAGGTTGCAAGGATAATTTTGTTCATCTACTATTTTGCCCACATGCATAACCATTTTGATCAGGTGAGTGGATGTTCTTTGGTGAATTCTTTGAAAAGGAGGCCATACATCTAGCATTACCGAAATGGCCTCACTGGATTTTTATAGCCAACCCCAAATTCTTAGGATAACTTTAGATGTTGGGCTACTGTCACTCGCTCACTCTCTCTTTAAAATAAGAAGAGTGTTTATTTTGTTTCTGTCTGTTTCAGGTCAAGAAAGTTTTTCCATTGGGCTTCTACAGCTTGCTGGTGGTGCCTCCTATATTGGCAATTATGAATGTGTTTTGGTTTTGGAAAATTGCCAGAGGTTTGATAAAAACTCTTTCGAAATCAAGACACAGTAAGTGATCCTACCATTTGTACTGTGATGATTGCATACTTGCATGTTACTTCCCTCGGCTATTAGAAGGATGACTATTAATTTCACTTAAAATGTGCATCTTGTAGCTGTACACTTCTCTTTTATTCTTGTCGATTTTTTTTAGGAAACTACCAGCATATGGCTGTAAATTAAAAAGAAAAGATAAATGAATGGACACATGTGGTTAAGAATTCATGACCTGGTGGTGCTATTTGGTGATAATACCTTTGTGACAAAATCTCAGCCTAGCTCAACCCTAAAATTGTGATCTGATATGCACTAGGCTGGCTTATGGATTCAGTTTAATGATTATTGAAATTGTATAAAATGATGAATAATGCTGTACGTGATTAGAATAAATCCTGACAACTGGCTAACTGGATACTGCATGGCAGGTTTTAAATGGGCATAGTTGCTGCTGGCTCATTGGTCATTTAAATTTTTAATGCACAATGGTTCAAGACAGCACCTAAAGAACACTTGTTTACAGAAAGGGAAAGGTTATATGGCCACTGTTTTTTAAACAGATTTTTTACCATGCTTATGCAAAACCCAACATGAGGGTTGTATTTTGAGAAACCCATGTTGGATTAAGTACCATTCTTATGAATGTTTTATACATGCTGAAAATTAAGTCGATCAGAGATTAGGAGTTACATCATCAATGAATGTGTGATTTTTTGTTTGATTAGGAATGTGAGTTTATGGATTGAATAGCTACTAGTGTTCGATCGACTTTATTTTGGCATGTATGATATTCATAAGGAGTGTATTTAATCAAACGGTAGGTTTCTCAAAATGTAACTCCCAAGTAAATGTTTTGCAAAAACATTGTAACACAATTGGTGTAAAAAACAATATCTCTGACAGAAAAAAGGCATACCACTGGCTGCTTGTTTCTCGACCAGCTCCTTCAAGTTGAAGGGGGCCAATTTTGCTTTTATAGAACTTAACAAAAGGAAAAGAAGGGTTAAGAAAGGAATGCTTATTGTGCCCCCACCCCAATTCCTTTTTCTATTGGTTATAGGGTTGTATAATAGTAATATATTCTACATTAAATCAAAGTGTTTAATAAATTGAATTAAAATATTCAACAAGGATGTGGATCGATCAATTTATATGAGGTTTGCTTTCATGAACTGGCTAATATTGGATGAACCGGGCACACCCTATGGTCGAAACTTGGTAGCCTCTTTGGGCTAGACCGCGAAGAATTTATTTTTTTTTGTGAATCCCCTAGTTCCAGCGTATATAACAAACCTTTAAACGTATCGCGAAGGAAATCCAACTTTGTGCGCATAAACTGCCCTAGATACCCCTGACCACACTACCCAAAAAAAAAAAAGAAAATAAAAACTATGGTCAATTTTAATTGGATTTATTAGTCAGCTTCACTGAACACTTTTCCCTTTTTATATGACTAAAATACTATAAAAATATTCAAAATAATATTTAAATAGATTAAAAAAAAACATTAAATACACTTTGAAGTGCCAAATTTGACACTCCTCTTGTACCCACTTAAAATCCAAAGAGAACCAAAGGAAAAGAGGTGGAGAAAGAGTAAAATACATGGGGACTTGTTCTTGATTCCAAGCAAACAGAATAAGATAGTCCGCTGCCTTTTCTTGAATTCTTCCAACACTATCTATCTTTCTATCAAAACCCAGATTTGATTCCAAAC
Organism: Hamamelis virginiana; assembly: GCA_017140935.1. NCBI lineage: Eukaryota > Viridiplantae > Streptophyta > Magnoliopsida > Saxifragales > Hamamelidaceae > Hamamelis > Hamamelis virginiana. The sequence continues at coordinate 1,608,237 of JAESVK010000152.1, read as the reverse complement.
TTTTAGTACAATTACTTAAAAGACTTCACCAGGGGTCATAAATTAGTGTTTTAACTATTTATTTTCTAAAATTTATTCGATGATTAGGTATAAAAAAATTGACATTAATTTTTTGAATTTGATGTATCACAGATCATTACGATCCAAAAATATTTGTGAAATATTACATGATATTATACGTATGAAATCTGTATTTTGAAAAACTAATGATTGGATTAAATATTCTTCTTACATTTTATATAAAAATTAATATGAGCTTTTATATAAATATATATCATAAAGTAATGCACGATATATCATAAGATTGTAATACATTCCATTTTTGCACAAGATTAATTATTTTATTTTTTTTCTATAATATTGTGCAAAATTTGGCGACAGATACCAACATGTTGATAATATATGTCCAAGCCAAGTGCTTACTGTAACTTACGGCTAAAAATAAAAGGTATTTATTGCAACTTAGAAAGTAAAGTTATATACTTGCAACTAACGTAAGGGTATAAACTAATCTTTAAAATTGGACGAGAAAACTCCCAAATATTATCTATCCGATAGTCAAGCTACTAAGATTCGATACTAAGACTTCTGTTTCATAAAATATGGTCGTTGACGGTTTAAATTACCTTGGTTTAAATTACCTTGGCGGTTAACTTTCAAAGATTTTATGACAATAAATTTGATTATTTTCTAGAATAATAACTTACAAAGGGTTTTTGATAGCTTGTTTGATTATTTTCTAAGATTTTATTATTTTTTATTTGTTTCTACTTCTTGTTTGGGAATTGCAGTTGGACTTCTTGTCCTATAGGTAAAAAACACTTTGCACCCCTATGATTTTGATTGCAACATATTCTGTTAGCCAACCATTTATTTTTTTAACTGAAAAATTAAATCTCATTAGCCTAAATCACAGCCGTTGCCTCAATCCAACGGCAGGGAGGACTTAACCGCATGCCCATACTACACGGTCGGTCGTGTAACATCAGGGCTATATATATATATATATATGCACACAGTATTTATCCTAAATTATTAACGTGTCTATAACCATATCGGTGAAGTTTCATAATTTTTCTCAATATATTTTAATTTTATGAATTATTTTCTACATACAGCAAATAAAATTTATAATAAATAAAATATATTGAAAAAAATCATGAAACTTCATCGATATGCTTGTATATAAGTATTAGCAATCTAGTATAAATACTACATAAATAAAAAAATAAATAAAAACATGTTTAACACCATTTTTCAGTCAAAGAAATAAATAAATTGGGATGCAAAGTACAAATCGGTATAATTTCCCCTATTTTAAAAACTTTTTTGATTTTTATTTTTTAAAACATTTTATTAAAAATTAGAATGCAAGCTATATGAGTTTCTCTCTTTTTATAGAGAGAGAGTAGTAGCTATGTAGTTTCCTTTCTTGTATGTTCTGATATTTTTTTTTTAAAAAAAAGGAGATAAACACGCACTCGACACGCACTCCTTACATCTACATTCAACCTTGAAACATTCACAGTTACAGACTTATAGAACGTTAACAACCGGTCTTTCCCCTTCGCCCCGCCTTTGTCGACCTATGAAAAGTGCCGTCCACTGAATCTCATCTTCTCTCTCTCTCTCTCTCTACTCTCGACAATCAATCATGGCAGATCTGATATGCACAGATCAATTGGGAATGGCGATGCATGAGTTAGCTCGTAACAACAATTTCTCTTTAAGTCCAATTTAGGAACGAAGAAGACAATAGAAGCGATTGATTTTGATTATAGATAGATAGATATATACATTAGATAGATATACATATATTTGCTGGAACTCGAGAGGGATTATACGAGAATGTGGAGATCGTCGTGCGCATTCATAAGGCAGGGCCTGTTATCAGCTGTCAGGTGTGAAAGGAAGCCGCCTTTGGATTGTGGCTGCTTATCTGCAAAATCGTTGTTGTCAGCGGCCGGGATTTCATCTTCTTCTTCATCGATTGATTCTGGTAATTCTAATAAATCTGGCGGAGGAGGAGAAGAAGCGATATCGTTTGCGGAGGCGAAGAGGCTGATGAGATTGGTGAATGTGGAGGCGCTGAAAATGAAGTTAGGCATGGAAGGGAAGGAGGTGATTGGGTATTCTGAGCTTCTTGAAGCTTGTGAAAGTATGGGTGTGGCTAGATCGATCGATGAGGCCGCCGCTTTTGCTCGAGTCCTTGATGAAGCTGGCGTTGTTCTTCTCTTCAGGGATAAGGTTTACCTTCATCCTGATAAGGTACTTTATCTTTTGTCCTTCTCTCTCTCTCTCTCTCTCTCTCTCTCTCTCCATACATGAGTTGCTTCGAAACACTAGGGCTGGTGTGACGCTGCCACCTTACCTCGTTTTGTGCTCCCTGTATGATACGGAGCAAGTTTTTTTTTTTTTTTTTTAAAAGACGATTAACAATAAATTAATAAAAAGAAATACAATGGGAAGTACATGCTCAAAGAATCAAAATATAATAATAAAAAAATATAAACAGGAAATGTATCAAAAATCAGAAAATGCAAAATAGAATCGCAGTCCATCTTCGCGAGCATATCCGCACTGCGATTACCTTTTCTGAATATGTGACAGACTGAAACTTTTATGAGGTTGCTGATTAAATACCTGCAACGGGCTTAGAGGGTGACAATTCCCAAGGGGCTCGGCTATTTCATCTTATTCTCTGTTAGGACATTGCTTTTTTTAAAACATATATATATATATTTTTAAAATGTTGGAGGAGAAATTTATCGGTTAAGGCCTCGTGGGATCGGGGGATCTACAATTCATTTTCCTTTTAACATTAGGCCTATAGGAATTTATTATTATTTTTGTATAAAAATGGGAAAAAGATTCCCTTCGATGAGTGGGGCTCTCTCTCATTCTTTTTCTGGTCTGTTGCTTTATCCTTTGTTTGGTTCTAGGAAAGAATGAGGTTTAAGGAAAGAAAATTGCTCAACAATGCTTAAGAAGGAAGCTATTTTTGAGTATTTTTCACTTTTCCCTCAGAACCAAATGGAATTTAAAGTCATAATTATTAGACTTTGGAGGTTCATGGTTTCATCCTCATGGTGACCCAGATGGGCGTCTGATTTTTTGGAACTTAAACAACCAGAAGAAAAAGTTCAAAACATTGATGTGAAGATTGTAGAAGGGGATGTTTACGTTCAAGACCTAATATTGAGAAACCAGGAAATTGTTGCAGGAGCCACTCCAGGTTCCCGTGTTGTTTCAAGGTTACTAAATTGATTGCTGAGTGCATAGTCTTCATCTCCTTAGGATTCCAGGTTTTAATCTGAACAATACCTCATAATTAATCTTCACCTCAGCTGACATGCTTTAGTGTAGGTTTTTGCAGATCTGATAAAGATTCCCTGATTAGAATTTCTGATGTTTGATTAAATAATTATATTGTTAGTTTGCATCAAATCATGACTTGTTGAGCTTATCCCGTTTTGAATGCTTCTGCAAGTACAAGTTCTACTTCTCTCTTCCAAACTTTTAAACATGTTAGGTATTACGTTACTTTGTATGAGACCCCAAAGGTATGTGTTATAATAGCATAATTTAAACCCCATTTTGAGTGAAATGTAATTCTCCATTGCTTCATCTAACATGGTTTCAAAGGTTGATCATAATTCTTTGCTTTCCTAAACTATTCTGCCCATTGTTTTTGGCTCGTATTCCATTTGTTTCTCAAGTAGTTTCTTTTCTCTCCTGCTTTTGTAACCTCTTCTTTTTGTGGTATTCTCTCAAAAATATTATCGGCATTAATAGTTCCTTGTCCTTCAAATTAGCCTCTCTGCCAAGACAGCCTTTAATTTTCACTCGTCTTCTTTTCAACAGGGTAAACCATAAGTGGTCCACAATCAAATGCATCTTAGTTTCAAAATCTAAGATTTATTGTGTTTATGCTCCATATTCTTGGAGTTTCCTCCTACAGCTGATGACAATGGTGATAACCATTTTCTCTTGAACCAAAAGTATGTTACATTGGAAATGGTTTCACTCTCAATTTGCTCAATGCTAAATCAATAGAGTTGGTCCAATCCCTCTCTCTCTCTCTCTCTCTTTCTCTCTCTCTCACACACACACACACTCTTTTGAAGAAGATGGTACATTATAATGTGCTGTGCTAAGATACACTGCACCATTAATATTATCCAAGAAGATTTTTTATTAGGATAGATTGAATTTAGTAAAAAAAAATTGAATATTACATAATATTTAGTTTCCAAAGTTGTTATATCTTGTACCCATACCAATATAAATCTGTTTAGGGGGAGGGGGTGTTAGATCAAGTAAAATTTTTAACTTCAATTTCTCCCACCCCTAGGGACTAGTCTAGGCCCAAACCTCAGCGGGAGTAGGCCTATGATACCATACGTTGTGAAAAAAACATGTTAGCAGCAAATGGGATGGATGCAAGTGGATATTAAAAATGACATGGAGAGTTAACTCGTACTCTTGTCAGAAAAAGGAAGGGAGAACTAAAGAAGCTTGGTCTATGACTCTATGCTGTTGGACTGTTGGTTATTGTGGAAGAGGTTGAAGGAGGTGGCAGTGATGGAGGCGGGTGTCACCATGCTGGTGGTGGATTTAGTGATAGTGGAGCTTTAGTGGCTGGCAGTGATAGAGGAATATTAATGATTGCACAATGGTGATAACAAGTTGTGGTTTGGTTGGTTTTGGGGGCAGATGGTGACCATGAGCTCAATTATGGTAGAGTTTGGTGGAACTGCAGACAGTGAAGATGGTTGGTTGATATTGATGATGGCGGTGGAATTGGTAGTGATTTGAGTCGGTTTCAGTTTGGGTTTAAGTGGTGGTGATGGTGTCAGTTATGTGAGCAAAAGTGGAGCAAGGTGGGGGTGGTGGAGGTGATTCACTGTGGTGACGATGGTAGCTGTTAATGATGGGGAAAATGAGGGCATTTGGCCATTTCAAAAAGATTTTTTTTTCATTTAAAATACATATAAAAACAAAATGATAACAAGGTAATGTTGTCATCCCTATTAATACTATCTCCTCAGCAAGTCTTACTGTGGTGGAATATGGAAGGAGAAAAACAAATATTATTTAAAGCTGAAATATTAAGGAAGAAAATGGAACTTAGCTGAAGAGACCAATATTATGTGGAAAGAAGCTACACAAATAAGCTCATGGGTTTTCAACAAAGATAGGAGATGTCGGCAATTGGCAAAGAAGGCAACTACGGTGATAAAGGTTGGAAGAAGGTATTAGTCTCATGGATCATCTCAAAACTTCTAGTGGCAGAATTATTATTATTATTATAATCTTGAGTGTAGAGGTGAAGGTTAAGGAGATTACAACCTTGCTTTTTCTAGCATCATTTCCTTTTGGAAAGGCTGCTTTCAAGACAGATGAAGTTACTACTCTTTTGAAAATGAGATGTGGAAGAAATGGGAATGATTATGACTTCTAGAAGGTGGAATCATGGGCTTTGGGTGAATCTAGCCAAATATGAGTTATCTCAGAGGAGAGAAGGCAAAGCTTGATCCAAATCAAAGAAGAAAAACAAAATTGGGTGTTACTACTGAGAAACAGAAAGTCGTGTGAATTGGAATTGTGAGCATGTTAGCAAGATCTTGTGTTGCTGCCATTGCAAGCGTAATCTGTCGCCTGACCATCCTTGTTTACTGCCATTGCAAACTCTACCTGATGTGGATCATGATGCGCGATTAGTTATTATATAATTTTATTTTTAGTTAGGTTATTTTATTTAGTTGTAATTTCTTTTTATTAGTTTCCTTGTGGAAGTAGGATTATTTTCTATCTTTTATTAGTTTTCTTGTAGAAGCATGATTGTTTTCTATATAAAGGGAGTAAACCCTTTATGTTAGGTTAGACTTGATGATTAATGAATTTTCTCCCTAATATTCTGAGTTCTCTCTCTCTTTCTCTCTAATATTCTAATTTCTCTCTAAGTTCTTTCTCTATATTTCTCTCTCTTTCCCTTTATTTCTTTTATTGGTATTCAAGTCTCATCAATTAGTATCAGAGCATCACCACGATCCCCAAACTTTTCGCTGCCTCCATATTCACGTGCTTGGAAACCCCACGTAGCTTTCTATCTCTTGTGTATATATATATATATAAAGAGAGACCCGCGCCCCCACACCACCGCAAAACACCCCTATCCACGACTGTTCCACCACCGGAACACCTCCACAGCCGCCGAAAACCTCGCCGGAAGAAGTTGGTCGCCGGAAAAACTGTCCACGCGCCCTCACGCGCTACCTGCATGTCGGCACGTGAGATCCACGCGCCTCAAGCCTTCCTCGCGTTAGATCCACGCGCGTCACTCTTGACTCGTTTCTATAAGCTCGGCTCACTTCGACTCGGCTTGTCGGCTTGGCTCGGCTCAACTTGACCCGAGGTATTTTGACCCAATCCGACGACCCATAATTTTGATCCATTGACCTGTTGACTGCCACGTGTCAGCTGACGTCATCACTCTTCGGAAAAATTACAGTTTGGACCCTCAATGTTCTGGAAATTGCATTTTGGTCCCTAAAGTTTCTAGAAATTGCAATTTGACCCCTCAACTTTTTAGAAATTACATTTTGGCCCCTCCAATTCCTGGAAATTACATTTTGACCCCTCAACTTTCTGAAAATTGCAGTTTGGCTCCTCAACTTTCTAGAAATTGCAGTTTGACCCCCAGCAGCCTTTCCAACATATTTCGACGTCCTGGTTCCGATTTTTCAATCCATTTTGGTCAATTCGACCTCCACAATGGAGTTTTACACATCATTGCGCTTCGGTGAACGGTACACATCTTATTTGCATTGAAAATTTGTGGATTTTTTTTAAAAATTGGTTGGTAGCTTATTAAAATTGTGTTAGGTCCCTTTTTAAGCCTTTTATCCTTTTCCCAACAGTAAAAATATATATATATATATATATACTCGTCATCTTTTCTTTATTATTTCATTTCCTTCTTCCAAACTCTAGGCCGCCTTTCTGATATATTTCACACACTCATTGCATTCTCATTCCCTACTTCACCTCTTTTATACTTAGGCACGCAACTTGCATATTTTCTTTATTTTTAATTCAGTTTTTCTTAAGATCATTAGTGGTAATTTGTCTTTCTAATTTAATTAATTTAAGACGTGTCAGCATTCACCACCCATTCACCTTACCTTCACCATTGCCTATTTTTCACCATGACTTTGACTGGCCGTTGCATAGCCCTAGAGCAAGACATGACTAATGTCTAGCAAGCCATAGCCACTTTGAAAGAGTCATTTACCAGATTTGATTGTTTGATCGTGACACTAAGGTTGAGTTTACCACACTCCGTGAGTCCATAGAAGCACTTCGAGAGGAGTTAGCCCAGTCTAGAGGTCAGGGTACAGTTGATGACCCCGGGATGTTGCCAATGATCCCCTAATCGTTCGACAACCCAATGAGCGGCCCACATCCGATGACCTTTCTGCTTTCGCAGATTATACCCCTCAAGAGGAAACTTTCGATGCTGAGAGGGATCCCGAGCTCGATGATGAGCAGGAGTAGTCCCATCTCGCTGTCATGCGGTGCATCCGGTCTACTCCTTTAGGAGAGGATGATTGGAAGCGCACGAGCATCTTTCACACCTTTGTCACATGTGGATATAAAGTTTGTAAGGCTGTGATTGATGGTGGAAGTACTATGAATGTGGTCTCCACAGCCGGTGTAGCTAGGATGAAGTTAAAGCTAGAACCTCACCCTTAGCCTTATAGGGTAGCTTGGGTCAACAAGACCTCTTTACCGGTCTCAGACAGGTGTTTGGTTCCTCTTCAAATGGGAGACTATTCTGATAAGATTTGGTGCGATGTCCTCCCTATGGATGTCGCCCATATTTTGCTTGGTCGTCCTTGGCTTTTTGCCTTGGACGTGACCAACTATGGAAAGCATAATTCATACATTTTTAAGCATAACGGGAAATCTATTTGATTGCTTCCTGCCAAACCGTCTCCTACGAGTAGAAATCCCAAGGTTTAGAATCCTTCCCAACCTCCTGTCAAGAACCATATCCATGTCCTTTCCTAAAAGGAGTTTGTGTGGGAAGGACAAGAGTCTAGCATAGCTTTGGCTCCAGTAGTCCAACCGTTACTCCCGGTTTCTTTAGAAACGGTTGTTAAACCTCCTCTTGAGGTCACTTCCTTATTAGAGGACTTTAGAGATGTCATACCGGATGAATTGCCTAGTGAGTTGTCACCTATGAGGGATCTCTAGCATGTCGTAGATTTTTTCCCAGGGTCTCTGTTACCTAACTTGCCTCATTATAGGATGAACCCTAAAGAGCGTGAAGAGTTAAATAGGGAAGTCGAGGGCCTTTCAGTGCCGACTGTGGAGTTTGCGTCTCATGTATCTGTTAATCAATCAACTAGTAAGAGTCCTTTTCAAATTCTCTATGGCTTTTTCCCTCGCCAACCCTTTGACCTTGTTTTCCTTCCCACTGACTACCATCCTTTCATTTCTATTGATATTTTTGCCCAGCACATTTGTAATCTTCATGCTGGCATTCGTCGAAAAATTACTTTGAATAATGAACAGTACAATTTAGCTGCTAATGTTCATCGTAGGCAACTGGATTTTAATGAAGGAGCATATGTTATGGTGCGTATCCACCCTACTCGTTATCCTAAATGCTCCTTCAAAAAGTTGTATGCCCAAGCCACCGAACCATTTTGTATCATTCGTAAGTTGGGATCTAATGTTTATTTAATTGACTTACGATCTGATATTAATTTTAATCATGTTTTCAATGTTGGGGATTTGTTTCCTTCTCGAGGCACTTTTGAGCCTCCTACTGTGCCAGGCTTGTCTACAGGTGGTTCTACCTCTTTTCCTACCGCAGCTCCGGTGTACGTTATCCCACGCTTACTACTCTCACGCACCGTTCAGATTGGCAAAATTTTTTATGATCAAACTGTTCTGTCACATGGTGGTCCTTACCGACAGTATCGTGTCTGCTGGAGGGATCGCCCTGGCATTGAGGATACTTGGATTACGGAATATGAGTGTCGGCGTCTTGGTCCTGATCATTTGGAGGTTTATCAGCATCGTTACTCTCCGGAGGAGAGTTTTTCTCAGTCGGGGAGAATTGATGTGGATCATGATGCACGATTAGTTATTATATAATTTTATTTTTAGTTAGGTTATTTTATTTGGTTGTAATTTCTTTTTAGGGTTAAATGCATTTTAGTACCATCAACTTTTGGGTTAGTTTCAATGTGGGCCACCAACTTTACATTGACTCAATTTAGTACCATCAACTTTTTGGTTAGTTTCAATGTGGGCCACCAACTTTAAATTGACTCAATTTAGTACCATCAACATTTGGGTCAGTTTCAATGTGGGCCACGAACTTTACATTGACTCAATTTAGTACCAAATTAAAAAGTTTGGTTTCAATGTAGGCCAAACGCATAACGTCGTCCATAAAAACTAACGGAACCCTCACATGATGTCCTACGTGGCAAGGACCAGGTATGACATGGCAGTACGTGGCAAATGAGCCATATTTTCCCTCCAAAATGACAACATGTGCTGAGCACATGATCAACAACCCACTTAATAAATGGGGTCATTTTGGAGGGAAAATATGGCTCATTTATACATGGTCCTTACCACGTAGGACATCATGTGAGGGTTCCGTTAGTTTTTATGGACGACGTTATGCGTTTGGCCTACATTGAAACCAAACTTTTTAATTTGGTACTAAATTGAGTCAATGTAAAGTTCGTGGCCCACATTACCAAAAAGTTGATGGTACTAAATTGAGTCAATGTAAAGTTGGTGGCCCACATTGAAACTAACCCAAAAGTTGATGGTACTAAAATGCATTTAACCCTTCTTTTTATTAGTTTCCTTGTGGAAGTAGGATTATTTTCTATCTTTTATTAGTTTTCTTGTAGAAGTAGGATTGTTTTCTATATAAATAGAGTATACCCTTTATTTTAGGTTAGACTTGATGATTAATGAATTTTCTCCCTAACATTCTGAGTTCTCTCTCTCTTTCTCTCTAATATTCTAATTTCTCTCTCTTTCCCTCTATTTCTTTTCTTGGTATTCAAGTCTCATCACTACCTTTTCTGTTTGTCTTTCTGTCATGAAGATAATAGAGAGGAAGGCTCATGATAGTTGTTTTTTTTCACTACGGTGCATATTAGCATTACCCTTACCCCCCCCCCCTTTTTTTCTCTTCACATGACTGTTTACAAATGAGATGGTGCTCCTCACTTTGTGCGTGCGTGCGTGCACATGTAACTGGAACTGTGAGAGCGGTTAAATGTGAAGGGGAAGAAAAATCATCTTTAAGTACATTGTGAGAGGGAGTAGCCCCCAAGTAAATTATTGGCAATCATGGACTGTGAATCATAGCATGTGGCTTGTGTAAAGTGATCGTGGTTTTCTAACCACTAATTTCTTTTTTCTCATTTATTTATTTATTTATTTATTATTTTTTTTGGGAGAGTGGAAGTTGTTGAATATGAACCAGTATCAAAAGTGGTTGTATGATAATAAGGTTCACTGCAATACACTATGCCATTGTGAAAGGTTGTGATCAAAGAATCTCAGCGGAAGGAATACATCGTATAAAACTTTTTTATAAAATAAGATTTCTCAATTCACAACTATGCCAAGATTCAAACACAAACATTGGATCATGAATATAAATCAATAACAATATTTAAACAGCTTTAAATATACTTACTTGATGATTGCCTTTGATGTAAACCTCGATCGCATCCGAGCTCCAAAAATATGAAGCCTTCAACGGTATCCACACGAACCCAAGACTCTTGAACTTTCTTGCGATTGATCAACACTTGATCAAAACCAAGCTAGAGAGGTAGAGAAGGCAAATCACGGCCATGGGAGAGTCCCTAGATCACGGCCACATGGGTGGGTGAAAGTGATGATAGTCTCCTCTTCTATTTTTAAGGTTAAGTGGGCTTAGTGCTAGCATGCACTCATCCACTTGTATTTATAATAAATACTAGGGTTTCTAATATTTTGCAACTTGGTCCTCCCTAATTAACTATTAATTAAAGAGACCATATAAGTTACTTTATATTAGAAACTTAACCCTCTCATAAATTAAAGAGCTCTCTTGAGTCCTATTGTATGTGACCTATTAGGTTCACCCCAACCTAGCAGTGGACCGGGACATCTCATGTTCCCGAAATAGAAACTTTCTATTTATGGTTCAATTGGAACAATTCCAATTTTGCCCTCAATGATAACACTTATCATTAGGCTTTCACTAGTCATGAGTGACGTCTAGCAATGTGTCATGACGTGCCCTAGGTGTGGGTGAATAGTAGAACTATGTGAACACTTCATGTTACTTAATCCTTCATCCCCTAATGTCACTGTTAAGATAATTGGGCATGGTTATTAAATCAAATCTTATCTTAACAACTTGTTATATGTTCTACAAAATATAATTCTCAATAAGATGAACCTGATGAAACTCTTTCATAGTTCATCTATCACCATTGGCCATGGAATTCAAACTGAGAATTATCTTTGTGAACGAACCTGACATTCTCTCTCATATTAATGAGAGTAATGATTCCTTATTGACTACTCATCTATCTTCATGCATAACTTATTAGAGCCAATGAGTATCGATTACATCCTTAAAGTTAAGGCTGTACAAGACACTATCAAACCCTAACAACTCAAGCATAAGATAGCTATGGTGTCTCAGGTCTAAGGATTACCAAATTAATGGACGCAACATAAGAATATTCTTTTGACTTAAACTTCATAAGAATATCCTTGCAGATCATGTTCAGTGTACATAATCTCTAATATGCATCCACAGATTAACTATAGTGTCACTACACCGATAGGAAAGACTACCTATCCTCCCATTGGAGCTAGTTTAAATTTGTGCTACTCTTAATGGTTTATTAAATGTCCACTTTAATAAAACTATGAGCATGAACTTATTTAGAATAAATGTGTATGAGAAATATGAGTCTTCATATCTAAACAACTTGAGATACATATTTCTCTTATCATTTATTCATGGACCTTATCATATATATATTTAAATATACACGACAAGTTGTACCTTCAAATTAATGTAATATGAAATTAATATGTCCTTTAGGGTTGGTTTTTAGGGCATACCTCTAACACATTGTCCATTATTATTAGATCAGTGAGGTTAGGTTATATTTTGTGAAAAGGCGGAGTATTTAATGTCCCTTATTATATTTATTAAACCCTATTTGGGTTAGAGTTAATGCAATGCAGTATTCCTAATTTCTAACATTTACTTTGGTGAGGCAAGGAATGTCCCCAAATTAATGGAGAAACTAATTTCCTTGGGTGCACTTGACTGGAATTAGATGTATAAAATGGCCATGGGTGGAAATTTTAAAGTTACTAAAGGAAAACGTATTTAGGTTTATAGGGAAGTACAATTGCAATGGAAGTAACTGTTACTGCACTAGTTAATTCAGGTATAGGTGGTTTGTTTGAGAAGCAAACCATTATAAATGGTTTGTTTGAGAAGCAATGCAGGACACACACACACACACATGTACGCTTGCACTTGTGGGCCCATTCGCTCCTCCCTCTTCCCTTCACCTGTCAACATCTGACCAAACCCAGTCCCAAACCCCGCAACCACACCATCTCTCATCCATCTCCATAACCTGTGACGGAGCTCTGCCATCGCCAGACCAATGTCATGCTTCCGTTACTAGTTTGTACTTTATAGTATGTGTTCTGGTGCTTTTACAAACACACATGTATACTGTGTCCATGACTAAATTTTTGGAGTTGAAATGTCTAACACCTCATGTCTGTGTTGGAGCCTGACACCCTTGCCCGTCTGTATGCATCATAGGTCTTTGTTGTGCCAAGGTCAGTTTTATTTGGTCACCGTACCTCTCACCCACCAAACTGTACTTGACATCAATTCACTGAGTTGGGCAGGATTTGGTGCTTAATTGAATGAGTAATATTCTCGTGATATGTCTATACTGCCTTTGCGCAGATTGTACCTAGTCAAATCTTTTTTTGTGTACAACTTTCTGCACTATGCTAAAGTTCTCCACACGTTGCTTCTAGGATGCTGTTCATCTCCAACTTCTGATGGCTGGATGCAGCAAAAATGTTGGGGTGCAACTTGGTTTGGTTCGGTTTGGAGGAAAATTGGAACCAAACCAACCTTAAGTCAAAACCGTCAATCTTGAACACATTGTGAATCGAATTTTGAATGTTCGGTTCAGTTCTTGGTTTGCCTAGATTATGTAAACATACTTCCAATTCCAAACAGCTTCTATTTCAATTGAAAATAATAATAATAATAACCTTCATAGGACAAATAAAATCTATACAGATTAAGATCACAACATATATCAAAATTGAGATTGATTGTATATTTCTTAATAAAAGAAGCTAATGAAATGACTAATAATAAAAATTTTAAATTGTAAGCCAATATCCTATATTCCAAGTTCCAACTTCTAAACAACAAGCACTAAGCAAAATATTCTAATTAAAGCAAAGTTATTAAAAAATTTCAATGTTCGGTTCAGTTCCAAAAAACATTTAAACCAGAACCGAACAAAGTTTGGCTGGTTTAGCAAAAAAACGAAGTTGTTAAGACTGACCCAAATTGACCGATTTGATTTGGTTCTTGGTTTGAACCAATCCAAGTTGGACTCCTAGCTTCATGTAGTGGGGTTGGGTTTAAACGAGATATGAATTGAGCATTTGTCAAGCCATGAGAGTTGTTCTGTGGAAATCCTTGCAGTTATTTGTATTTAGAAGCCTTCACTAATTAACTTTCTTCTTATATTGCTCCATCTCATTCTTGACACATTCAGGTGGTGGATCTTGTTAGAAGAGCAATGCCCCTCGCTCTGACACCTGAAGATGACCCTAGGAGGGATGAGCTGAAGACGTTGCTGGAGAAGAAGAAAGAAATCGACATGCTGGCACATAAGCAGGTCCGTCGCATTCTCTGGTCAGGGCTGGGGTTTGCTGTGGTGCAGGTTGGGCTCTTTTTCAGGCTGACATTCTGGGAATTTTCATGGGATGTCATGGAGCCCATTGCATTTTTCGCCACCACCACTGGCATAGTCATAGGTTATGCCTACTTCATGGTCACTTCAAGAGACCCCACATATCAAGACCTGATGAAGAGGCTCTTCCTATCAAGGCAGAGGAAGCTGATCAAGAAGCACAGTTTTGATGTCAACAGATATATGGAGCTACAAAAGAAATGCAAATCACCTCTAGATGCCCCTGCCTCTATCAAAGACCGGATGGGGGTGGAAGTAGAATTTGGAAGTAGAATTTGAGCATGCCTTACATAGGGATTAACGCTTCTCTTCCTTTTTTTTTTTTTTTTCTCTCCTTTTTGAGACATCATTAAAATTGATCTTGTTAACTAACCCAGCCCCTCCCATTTTCTCCAAGGCAGGACTATTGCTGGCTTCTTGATCTCACTTTTCATCATTTGGATTCTTGCAGTTGCAGCTTCCTCTATCCTTGAGAGAGCTGTGATGATAATAGGTGGCTACCAATGTTTTATTTTGTCATGGGTGTTGGCCACTGATGCTGATAGGGTTGTACTTTGCATCCTATTTTCTGTTGAAAAGTATAATGTTAACAGTGCAATATTTTTCCGAAGTTGCTGGTTTGTTCATTAATGATTTCTATTGTTTGGCTATGTATTTAGTGCCAAACCGCAAATGCTGAATTGCTATGTATATACAAGTTACAACAAACACATGGGTAAATTTTTCAGATTGGGCAGGCCTCTTACAGCATCTTATTTCAGGTGCAGTAGCTTGTCATAAGATTGTGTTCAAATTCAAAATAATCAAATGGTTTTGGAAGAATCAATATTATTTATGTTCCTTGTATTCTTAAATCATTTTTCTTTTTCTTTTTCTTTTTTTCTTTTTATTTTTATTTTTTTAAAGATCTATGCTCTGGGAGTGAGGTTCTACACAAAAATGTCCTTGACATGACTCTATGGACCTTTCCAAGAAAAAAAGGAAAATGTTATGCACTGCCGCAATAAAGTACGCTACAACTCTGCAGCGATGCTTTGTAGCAGTGCATACTGCATGGCATTACTCCCTTTCCAATGCTTGAGGCTCTGTTATTGTCTCATCTGTTTCTTAACTGTGGGGCAAAATATCTCATTGAACCCTACTGAAGGACAATTGGAAACTTGTATAGCAGGCGGAATAAGATTAAAATATACATGCATATACATAATGCACAGAAATTTCATATGGATAAGTAATATATAAGCTTGTGTGCAACTAAAGGTTGGTTTACTTTAACCTACCGACCCAACTAAAAAGGGAAAAATTGAAGGAAAAAATAATAATAAATAAAATTCTGTAAAAGATAATAAGAATAAGGGAGACTGAGAATTGATTGTTCTTTTTAATACATTTTATACACAGTAAGTCGGTAACTATTTTGTCCACAAACTGGTATTTCCAAAATAGAACGGGGAACTTGACTCTGTAATGGATGCAGTGCCTCAGAAACTCTTCTAATAAGTAATGAACCAAGTTTTCACATACACGAGTCCATCCCAGCAATGTGATATATGCATCACTTCATCACAAAAGCCTATACAAATTATTCTTTTTGAATATTAAGAAGTCGCTTTCAAGGCGGATCAGCAGATCAACCACATATTCTTCTCTAGATCCGTTGAAGTGCTCTAAAATATTGGCCAGGGGAACCTGCAAATCATCATCTATATCAGCATCATTCTCACTTTCCTACTAAACAAGCAACACAAAAGTGACAAAAGTTCAACAAGCTTTCTATCTAATACAGCAGAAGTTTGGGTTCTATATTCTGCTCACCCCATCATCATGATTCTGAAGCCAGTTTAATATGGAAGTCTCTGTTGCCTCCATTGTCATGGAACTTTCTTCCTCTTGTCCATTGATTTTCTGGCGTTTCCCTGGCAAAACTAGATAATCGTCATCGACAGGGGGTAGCTTTCCAGCTGGGTCTACTGTCAAGGGAACAGATGCTGATTTTTCACTTGTCTCCGGGCAACAATTTGCAACCATATTTTCAACTGATGTTTCAACTCTACTAGGACCTTCTATGGGACATGCATGGATGGAACCTGGTACCAATTCCAATGCCTTGTTAAGTCCATCAGCTTTGCATGTATGGGGATGACTGGGTGGTGGAATTATTTCTGTCAGCGTTCCACAGTCTTGCATAGTCAAACATGCCTTGATTTGTATGTAACTTATCTGGCATCATTAAATAAAACTTTCAGTTGAAGTGGAGTTCCTGAGTAAATGTATATATAGTTTTGAGTATCATATTAATCATTGAAATTGCAAACTTTAGACTCAAGTAATATTTTTGCAGACATAAACTCACATGTTCAGGTAATTCATTTTTAATAGGCTTCAACTTATCTCTTGAGCCAACTTTTGAGATAGCACCCTGAATTTCTGAGGATATTTCACTCGACAGTCCAATCTCATCACAGAATCTAGGCCAATCAATTGCAAATCCTTCTCGGGCAGCCTCCAAAATGTATTCTAAAACAGTCTGTTCTTTTATAGGAGCTGATCTACCAGGGAGGTTCTACAAGGAAAAAAAATTAAAACAAAAATTATATAAAAGCTCTCCACAAAAATACAAGATTTGAAACATGAACATTAGTTGGATAAGTTATACTCGTAACATAAAGCAACACCTACAGAAATTTTCTGAACTGAAAGACCATCTTCATGCCACATTTTCCAAGCTTCAAACTTCGCTGGTGTAATTTTTTTCTGTTGGTTTGGCTCTGGGCACACTTTTCTCGCATTAGCAGTTTGTATACTTTTGTCCCCATCCAAAGAAAGGTTTAGTCCTTGTGATAGATCCCGAATAATTTGAAGAAAATGATCGCCATGGCTTGCTACAAGGTTCTGCAACATTATTGGAACTTTAGCTTTAGATATAAAAGGAAAAAGCTACCTAAAGGGAAGAAATAAATCATTTAGTATTGAGGATTTTTTTTTTTTTTTAAATATCCTTGAATTAATCTTGTTCATGTAAACCTGCTGGATGCAGTAAGATGTGGTTGGTGATAAAACTAACATAAGCTATGTGCTTGTGTGGATATTTGAGAAACATTTTAATTATCCCCAGTGTTGAACATACCTGGTTTACACCATCAATGTTTGCTAACCTAGCTTTAGTAGATGGCCTCACCAATGCAATCTTTTTTACTGTTTGATCACCACATATAGCATATCTGCAAAGAAGAAAGTATTTGACAGTAAAGGAAACCACTAGCATTTATCGAATTTAGTTACTTTCTCATGAAATTATGTGTAGCTTTAACAATATAAGAACTCACGGAGCCGTTCCAACTCGTCTAGCAAGCTTCATTCTCTCTTCTAACAGCATGTCATAGAGTTGTGCCTCAGCCTGAACAATGATTGATCCACACATGCACATGGGAGAAGTATATATAATTATTGACCACAATATCAATGGCAAGAAATGCAAAAGATGATGTGAAACAGTAACATCTGGCCAAATTGCCTTGATGTGTCACTGACTAATCATAAGGTTCATAAGTTGAATTTGATTTTAAGTTGTCAAATTGGTGCAATCAATACTCAATGGCAAGAAATGAAAAAGATGGTGTGAAACAGTAACATCTGGCCAAATTAACTTGATGTGCCACTGACTAATCATAAAGTTCAAAAGTTGAATTTTGATTTTAAGTTATCAAATGGTTGCAATCAATACTCTTTTGCGGGCAATTTTTGAAAGGAAACCAGACTTATGGTAAGATAGCAAAAAATGGCTACAGTTCTCCCTAAGAACCACAGTAGGTTATGAAGTTTATGGAGCGGTTCAAAGGACACAGGCTAGTTCTTGCTTGTATGTAATAAATTTTCTATCGGGATCCCATATAAAATTTCAAGTAGCACCATGTAACAAGTGCCTACAAGGAATTAGAAAGAATTAAAGAACATATCAGTTGAGTGAAGCCAACAGCACAGCAAGAGCTGGAGGCCTTGAAACTGGTTACACCACCTCTGGACAGTACTCCAGGGCAGTATGGTTCTAGGCAGCCAGCCCTTCATAGATAACCATAACATAACAGTAACTGTGCACCCAAATCAAAACATCAAAGACTAGTGAATGCTAAAATATAGGTCAAATTTAAGAAATAAGAAGAAAAAAAATATAAACAGAGGCGATGCTGATTTCCACTTAACCAGATATTGTCTGCTATATACTCATGATCCGCAGTCCACATCCAAAACCCATAAATAGAAAAGAATCCACACAGTAGGTACAAATTCCTATTGATGTGCCCACTAAAGCATCCCATTGATGACCCAAACATCGGGAAGCATAAAGCCCCAAGTCAGTTACACATGAGTGGCTTAAGTCATGGAAGCACTCAAAAGTGCAAAAATCAATTGAAAAGGAAACAAAATTTTGGCAGAAGTTCTAGACATTAATATAACCCTGTGAAGAATTTAAAAAAGAGAAGAGAGGGGAAGATTGATGACAAATTTCACAAATGGTGATTATAAGTTTATAATGTACATAGGAATGGGAACATGGCGAGTTAGGGGTAGGGTGAGCATAACCTAAACCTAACCCTAGCCCATTTATGTTTGAGCCAAACATGAATTTGGTAAGGGTATGAGGTCTCACATAAAAAAATGACTATTATGTTTCAACTTTGTTTCAATAGTCGCAAGTGGCTGAAGTCATGGGATCACTCAAAAGCGCAAAAATCCATTGAAAAGGAAACAAAATTGTGGGTGAAGTAAGTATTAGACATTAGTATAACCCTGTGAAGAATTTAAAAAAGAGAAAAGAGGGGAAGATTGATAAAAAAATTCACAAATGGTGATTATAAGTTATGATGTACATAGGAACGGAAACATGGTGAGTAAGGGATTGGATGAGCACAACCTAAACCTAACCCATTTATGCTTGAACCAAACGTGAAGTTGGTTAGGGTATGAGGTCCCACATCAAAAATAATTATTTATGTTTCTAGTTGCGAGGTGCAATTAGTAATGGATGAACTCAAATAGGTAGGTCTGGTTATGTATAACAAGTATGATATGCTAAAAAATTATAAAAAATATTATTTAAATGATAAATGAAATAAAATAAGTAAATAATAAAAAGCCAAAACTTCAAATCATCTTTTAATTCCCACTCTGAATATGACTATATATAAATCCAATCCCATATCAGTAGGGGCAGGGCAGGACAGGTTACCAATTATTCTAACAATAGCTATCTCTTAACATACATAAGCCCTGATCATCATATGCCAAAACTGCATCAACCAACCATACCGGTCACTATTAACACCATTTCTTGACAAGTCCACTAATTCAATAACCAAAAATAATACACTGCAAAGCGATAGCTTAATCTATGAAAATTTTTAATTATACTTCAAAGGAAACCTGAAAGTCTTCGAAATGTATTTGTCAGTTAGGTACCATAAATCTGATTCACTCAATGGGCCTCCAAAATGAGTTAGTAGTTAACCACTAATTGCGAAATTCACATTCCCCTTCTCGTGTTGTAAGAATTATTGCCTCAAAAGGGCTTAGCTTAGAGATGTTAAGAACCAGACTCACTATATAGTCTTACAAATTGCAAATCCTTGTCAAGATTGTGGGGGAAGAAAAAAAGAAGAAAATAAAAGATCACAACATGGAAGCAATATTAATTGCAGAAAATAAAAACTAATGAATAAACCTTCCCAAAAGGAATCTGAAGAAATGACAAACCGATTAAAAATAAGTCCATAAAATAATAGAGGGATTAAAAATAACTTAATGGTGAAATTCAACATTAAGCCAATCAAAGCAGCTGCCCTCATAACAGGTTTCGATTCCTCTTGTACATTGGGGTTAACCTCGGTGCAGTAGTCTTAAAAGTGAAGGAAGTAAGAAAAATATGAAAAGGATGGACTCTGTTGATCTCTGTTTTATAGAATATTATGAGTTATAATTTCATACTCTGCAGCCTTGAACTAATTGCCTACATTACAATGATGCCCCAAATGTAGCTAATAATCTCTGAGTTCTTTTCCATAATCCCATTAAATAGGCCCACTCATGTCCAAAAGAATGCAAGTAGCACAATCGAAATCAGGCAAGTAGCATGCATACACATAACACATGTAGACATCAAACCATAAAAATGAGCATTAAAGATGTTAAAAGGCCAACAACAATACCAAAAATGAGAGAGAGAGAGAGAGAGAGAGAGAGAGAGAGGGAGTATTAGGGTTTTCCCACTAATATCATTATTTACAAAAATTACCCAATTATAATAATAAATAACACTCTAACATCATTAATACTTCTCTAACAGAGAGAGAGTGGAAATGCTCTTATGTTTACAAGGACATCGGTAAACAAGCATAGAAAGCAATTAAGAGAAGCCACTTTTAGTAAAGGAAGCAATTTTTTGTCAGATCGGTCTAATACGCAAAGAGGTTCGGACAAAATATTCTTGTCTGAAATTCAGATTTGGGTACATGCTGAGTAGAAACACGTGTAACAGCCCTTATAACCCTGTTGTGTCTGAACATGGACTCAACTGTCTTTTTTATGACATAATCTTAACCAATCTAGTAGTCCAAACCCAAAAAAAATTAGGTTGATGGCATCCAAAATCAAGGTCTGACTCAGGTTAGGACACTCCATATAAGTGATATGCCCTCCTTTGGTACATTTAAGACACAGTTTTTGCAAGTAGTGAGGAATAGGGGGGGGAGTCCAGCTACAAATTAAATATAGACGAAATTATTTTCTTTCACACGTTTAAATACCAACCTCCAAAAATCCCTCAGGCTCCAAAGTTGCTAAGCTTTTAAAGTCTCCAACTTCACTCGATGTGCCTTGGCATTCCTTGTCATCAACCATTTCACTAGTCTCTGGTAAAACTAGTGGTGGTTGATGATCAGATGTAGCAGAACTGAGGAACAGCAATCCTTTTGGACTGACCCTGATGCATGTGGAAATAAAATTTTCATCACTTCCATTGCAGGTTCCAATCGAAAATCAAATTATTAGGTACAATTGAGAAGTTTTTTATGGAGTACTACATGAGGGTACTAAAACAGCAATATTGAAGGAGTGGGGGTAGGCTATAAATTCGTAATTCGCACTCTTATGCAATAGAAGATCCAATCTACCTCACAGTTGTAAATTTATCTTTAACAGTCTCCACCAAATAACCTGTAGTACGTTGAAAATTTTTGTTAGAAACTGCTTGATCACCATTTTATAAGTGTGGTATATTGTCCATCAAAAAAACAAATATGATGGCAAGAAATGAATTGAACTTTACAAAGTACCAAAATGAAACTAACAATTAATAATAAAAAAACCGTATAATAAAAACCAAGGAGCTATGTATACGCGACGTTCTTCATCAATTCTTTTCTTCCAATATCCTTTTCCTTGTGGGGAAAGATCTTCCAGCTATTCTCTAAGAGTTTTGTGTATTGTTCTCAACCTTACATACAACTGTCCCATCCTCTTAAGTGCTTTGAATAATATTCTCCACTTGCTATTTTATTAGGGATTGATTCCATCACCTCATGGTAAAGGAACAAGAGACAAACTATTGAACTATGAGCCCATCATTAACCCTTTATAATATATGCTACATATCTGGTACTGAATTTTGAAATATTTCAGTCAAAAAACCCAAAATCCCGGTGCTCCAAAAAGCATGAAACTTGAATTTCTTTCAATTGAAACTAATCAATTTCATACATATAAAACAGTTTTTAAAACTTGGAAAATTAAGAAGTTAAAGAGGGGATATTGTGTAAATTTGCCATAACCATGTATTCTACATGAAAAATTATACATATTGTCAATATGTATATCTTGTCAACTATTAAAAAAAAATACAATATATACAATGCATGTAGTATGGGCACAATTTACCATTTTTTTTTTTTTGCAGATTTTTATAAAAAAATATTAAAAATTTTTTTTTAAAAAAAAAAAAAAAAAATTATTATACTATGATATGACCAAACATTTTACGAGAAATAAAAAGCCCTTGGAGGCTCTCTTATGCTTTCTTTTGCCTTCTCTAAAAAGAGTTGTGGGGGGGACCCAAGATCCTTGTTAATTCCTTATTTTTGATAAGTTAGACAACCTTCAAATTGACTCGAAGCATGATCCCTATAAGGTTGGTTGACGTTGTAATCATCCTTGACTTGCTAGAGACAGTACTCAATGCAAGGTGAATTCCAAAAACTTTTATCCCCCAAATCTAGAATTTATTACAAGAATAACAAAAGAATTCTTCCTACTTTTTTTTTTGGGTTTAATCAAAGAATGTCAGAATTTCAGAAGAACAAACAAGAACACCCTACTTTAATACTCAAGTTCCTTATGCAAAAGATGGTCTCTGAAAAATTGTTTGAAATACCCAAGCCACTAGGGAAAACTACATCCCATTCTTGAAAGGACAACACTCATTGATGAGGAAAATTTAATGCTAGACCTTTGCAAACAAAGGAACCATTGTTGCACTCCTTTGAATTAAATACACTAATGAAAACAACTTCTGTATTAACGTCAGCAGTTGAATGCTTCTTTTGACCATTTTATTTCGCTAAAGGAGTAATCCCAACCCAAGGGAATACCTAAGGTCCTAAACATACTGAATAGAATTAGCTGACCAACACTGCTGTTTAATCTAAAACATTTGTCCAATAATGACTGCATCATTGAGGAACTTTTCAAGATAGTATTCACCAAAGCATCCTCAGATCCTGTTAAACTTCAATGTAATTAAAGAAGCTAATATTGTTAAGGATCTCTTTTAAAAAAAGATGGAAAGAAATCAGGTTGCAAATATCTCCCCGTAAAGCTAGAAACCCATTCTAAGTAAGAAAAGTTCGACATAATTTCAAGCCCCGACTTGTGCACTATTTAAGGCCTTCCTAACACCCCCTTGGAACATATTCTTTCATTTACCTTTCCTCCAGTTACTTACACTGATCAACTAGTTAAATTCCTTCATCTTCACCATTTATGTTATGCCTGCCCTTAATCAGATAAGGATCACCCTTTCTTCTTTTTCATTTTTTAATAAGATCAACCTTCTTTTACAAAGGGAACTTCTCAGTTTGCCTCTATTCATCCTCTTGAACTAGGTGAACAACATTAGTTACAACTAATGGCAGAGTGTGCGCTTTTAAATGATAAGACGCGGCTTTTGTATGACTTAGGACTAGCCCAAAAGCATATAAACTAGTATGAATAGGTTCACTTCTCATTGGCCCAATTCAACCACAATCCCCATCCATGTGTGATGACTGTCAACCCCGCTACTTTGTCAAAGGTATTCTCCTAACTCGTATAAGAACAAGTGCTGGGATTTCTCTCTCTAAGTTTGACACACTGCAGTCTGCACCTCATGTGCTGAATTCAAATTCAAACAAAGCCTTTAAGAGGAAATCCATAGAAAACAAACTTCCAATAGAGTTGAGTGCACGCAATCTCCATGTTTTCAAGCTCGTATAGCACCTTATCCTAAGAGTGGGAACTTGTCACCATCTTCAACCTCAAGCTTGCAATATGCTCTACTAATGCTTGCTTCTTGACTCCTATAGAAACTAGTGCCCAATAGAATTCTTCTGAGCAGTACAATCCCAATTAATGAAGCCTTCTTGAGATCCCATATCTTTAAAAAGAAGTTTCAGCCAATTTGAGA
This sequence comes from Hamamelis virginiana, assembly GCA_017140935.1. Taxonomy (NCBI): domain Eukaryota; kingdom Viridiplantae; phylum Streptophyta; class Magnoliopsida; order Saxifragales; family Hamamelidaceae; genus Hamamelis; species Hamamelis virginiana. The sequence goes on along the minus strand of JAESVK010000152.1, from coordinate 1,584,441 downwards.
TAAAATTAAAGTCCTTACAACACTATCCCACCGCCAATTTGAGATCCCATACCAGGTGGTGTAGGAAGTAACGGTGCTCGTGAAGCAGCAACAAACACAGAAGCATCTGAAGAACTAGGTTGACACAACTTGAGACGAGTCTCCTCAGCAATGAGCTCTCGAACTGTAGCAGTAAGAGAAGGGAGAGGTACCCGGTGCATAATAGCCCCTCGAAGGGGTTCAAACTGTTCCCGAAAAGCCATCAAGAATTGAGTGAGGCACTGACGATCCCTCTTTTGGAGATAGCTATCCATACTTAGCAAGTCAGACGGATCCATGAGGGCCAACTGATCCCAAAAGTTAGTCATCTCAGTGTAGAATGCTTGAATCGATTTCGCACCCAGTTTCGCAGTCCAATTATGACCTTCTATTTCATATTCTCGAACATAGTTGGATTCCAGATAGAGGTCGCGAAGATATTCCCAAACCAAATATGCAGAATCAAACTTCGAAAAATTTTGACCAATACTTGGTGCCACCAAATTGTGAAGCCAACTAAGAACCTAAGCATTTTCCATCTTCCATTTAACTAGATTCGAAACATATCCCTCAACTTTAGGATCCATAAGTTTTGGACTAGTCATGTCAATGTACCCCCACCGTCCACGACCAAGAAGAAAATTTTCCATAACGTTGGCCCAATAGGAGTAGTTAGTCTCATTCAAACGGATGCTAATTACTTGAATTTTCTCGTCGGCCATGCTTAACCAATTACAACCGAGTTTGAGGAAATGATATTTCTCCCCATTAAATAAGTTTAGTGGCTAGGCTGCCATTCAAACAAGGAAAGAGTTTTGCTTTTCCCAAAAAGGGTACACCCTCGATTCAAAATCCAACCTTGGAAGTTTTTTTGAGACCATTGTGAAAGAGAGACCAAGTCATCCCAACCGCCTTGGGATGGCTAAATGAATCTGTTTTCACCATCCTTTGCAATCATGTTCCTTCCCACCAACTTAAATTGTATTTCAAATTGATTCTCACCATTGAGCTAAGGTTTAAGATATGGGATTTGACCCATGAAAAGAAATACACCAGGGCACAATATGAAGAAGGCATCTAGATTGCTGGTTTGTTTAGCATTTCACTGGCACAAGGAGTTGTTCATAAAATCTATTCAGAAACCTTAAAAATTCACCCACCCTTGCAAACTGGACAGTCCCCTTTCCAGAGTAAAAGAAGTTAAATTTCACCACAATTCTCAACAACCTTAACACCAAATCCTTCTGATCCATTGCAATAAATCTCCTCATCCCCCTATACTATCATGTTTTCTAAAGAAGACATGTAAGTTATAAATTCAATCTGTTGTTTCAATTTAACTAAACTTTGGAAGCTCTTTCCTTCTAATGAACAAGAGTCAATTGAAATGATTAATTTCAATATGAATTCTTCAGATTAAGCGTAGAAAGGAATGCAACATACATACATACATATATATATATATATATATATATATATATATATATATATATATATATATATAT
>JAESVK010000152.1:1571025-1582908 GCA_017140935.1 Hamamelis virginiana | reverse complement strand
TATATATATATATATATATATATATATATATATATATATATATATATCCATTATATTCTAAAAATCAACCACTGTCCCCAGCCCTCTCCGAAGAATGTCAAGCTTTATTAGCAATCCAAAATAATAGGGATGCATGTGGACCCATCTTTCGAGGCCTACAATTTAAAGAAACAAAAATGAAATTCAAGCATGATGAATACTGCACAAGTTAATCCCAAGTCTAGCGATCCTAATGATCCTATGAATCTAATAGGACACTATTAAGTATATATAATTGGAATTGTACTCCAGATATATGGTGCAGCATAAAAAAATTGCATGATTTTATGAATCCGTTCGAAAGTTCATATCAATAGTTTTGAAGTGGAGATGCCAACCTATTAAGGCACTGGTTATGTGAGATACAAAACCAAAGAATAAAATGTATTATTTACTGATACAGAAAATATGAGATGCAACAGAATGGTGAATGCAAAAATAGTATAAATATTTTATAAGCTAAGAACCTCTCAGTAAAAAGCCATTTCAACCAAAGCAGACCGATTGTTTGATGTGTACTCATCTTTCTAATTTCAAAGTAGTGCTTTTATGTTGCAGCCAAAAAATAGTGTTGGGGATGGGATATGCATCAGAAAACCTCTATAATCATATGATCAAACATGACAAAAATGACAAAATAGTCTAGCCAAAGGAAACATTAAGTGAAATAGAGAAAAAACTAACTAGCACACTATTTGTATGTGTAATTCAACAATCTCAATTTGTGTTCTGTAAGAATGTTTTGCAAGGCCCTCCCATACTTGATACCAACTCACTATATCAGCACCATGGAAAGATACCCATAGAGCACAATATTTAGTTGTAACAAGCAACTGTAAAAGCTTGGCAATAGACATTTCTTACAAACAGTTTAGTTGACTTTACTCGATGTCAAATGAAAAATATATTGAGAGTCACAGGACCAATCAACCAATTATTCTTAATGGATAAGCAATTAAGCATTTTGTTGTGCATGATTACACTAAATTACATTGACTACAAAGTTTCTCTTCAGATACCATAAGACATTAATTGGTAAGCCAGCGCTTTCCACCAATTTAATGAGTAATCCTTCCCAAGGCCATAAAGAGGAAGCTTGTCAAACTGAGCATCAAGAATTTTTTTTGACTGTGAGTCACAAAGAAAGAAACTATCAGTAATAGAATCAATCAACGTCCAAAGAATGATTAAGAAGCAAAAAATAATATGAACAAAGGAGCTTAAACAACAACCAAGTTTTTAAATCATGAAGAGATAACAGCACCCGGACAAGACCAACTTCATTCAAATAACACATCAGAAATCTAATAATCTCACAAAGAAAAAACAAAAAACAATTAAACCAAAATTGGCAGATCTTGCAGAATAGACCCAATTTATAATTTTGTTTGAAATTCCGACGAAAATACACTTTGAAAATATTGGGTTAACCTGTGTTACCTGAACTCAGGTACGCATGCTGTCTAACTGCCAAATTTTGGGAAATAGGGACACGGCTAAATTGTTGCAGTGTCCAAAAATTAGTTACAAGTACTTGTTTGAAAGTTAATTTACAGGGGTGCATTTGAAAGAAAAACTGTCATTTGGGTCTTTCATAAAATGGGATGGTTAGGCTTCCAGTCCCCACGAATCCAAAATCAACCTGGTCAGCATATTTGTTTTTCCTAATATAATTATATTTTAAATGATAATAAAAACTAATAGAAATGGGTTAGTTTCTTTCTCTATGGCAAAAAGGGATTCATGTGGACTAGAACGGGCTCGGCTTAGTTGGAATTTTCAACCCAATTATAAGAGAGTAAGGTTCGAGTGGGGCAATTTTGGACCTAACCCAAACTCAACCCTTTACCAACTCTCGATTCAACAACCAAGACAAGGAGAACCACAAGAACAATATAAGATATTTTTTCACGGCCTACATTGAACATGGAGTTCAATATTTTTCTCAAACAAATCTACAAGGTGCTAGTGAAAAAGATAAAGATAAAAGATAAACAAGAGGAGAATCACAGGATGCAAAGAGAACTACTTCTATCATAATTAAACAATTACAACTTTTTTAACTCTTCAATTTTTAAACACTATTTTAATGGCAAATAATGTAGAGATGTACCAGATTAGGCACACGCTAGATACTGAACTACCCATCCACCTACACAAATAATAAACAACAAATATCATTCATTATCAACACCTAAGGGCTTACTCTAGAACCACGAAGAATGTCTACAGGCATCCTAAGGCCCCAGTAACCCCCACAGGATTTGATGCAGGCCATTAAGAGATATGCTTCTCTAGACATGTCACGCTCCCTTTTTGAGATGGTGCAATTATCACACTTTCCTGCAAACACAATACAAATGAACCACAGAACAACTGATAAACATATAGTAAAAATTAATGAAAATTTTATGGCTATTCCTTTCATAGATTGCAAAATTTAAGTTACATGAAAATCACTCATTGTAACAAAAGCCTTAACATATGTCCGAATCTTATGAATGGGACAGTTCTTAAAAGTAAATAATAATAATAATAATAATAACAACAACAATAACAACAAGGAAGCATCATATTCAATTCCTGACAACAAGTATACCCTTCGAACAATCTAATACATTAATAGTTGCTACATAAATATAAATTTATATCAACCCTGCTAGGATCATAATTACCACCATCACCATCATCATCATCATTTTTTATTGTTAGTCTAACTATGATTATTGTTATTTAAATTATTGCCTTTTAATATATTTGGTGTACTAACATGAATTCCTTCAGCATTCCAATAAATTGAACATTGTTCACTTCACTTAAAGCATAAGATAAGTCATCAATGGATATTGCACTGCTTAGGTTACATTCTTAAACAGGTTCACCTTCAACCACAGTTCAGGAGAGAAGGCTCGGCACCTTTGCCTTCATTCTTTCTCACAACGCCAATCAACATCATTTTGACTTGCTCCAAAACACTCTTCAATGCAGTAATGACCCATTTTGCAAATCAAAAAATCATCACTAATGACTCCTTAAAACTCAGATACTAAAACTACAAATTCTCTAAGGTATTCATGTGGAAGTAACAGAAGAACCCCACTACGTCGCTTCAAGCGGCAAATCAAATATCAGTCAATAGATATCGGTTTTTTATGTAACCAATACGCAGTACAGGACAATACGATCCATGCTACTAAATTCACACCTTACTGGACTCTTACAATAACGGTTTTTAACAGTCTGTTATTATGCCTGTTACGGCCCCATAACTACATGTGCAACACTTATTTTTCCATTTTTTTCTCTCCTTTTTTTCCCATTTCTTAACATTCTCTCCCTCATCTACCTTAGATTTATAAGACTTAAGCATAGATTTGTTAGTTTTGTAGCCAAATCTTGGATCTAAGCCTCAACACCAAATATCCAAAGGTAATTTTTAAAATTTCGTTATTCTTTTTTTAGCTTTGCTGATGTTATGTTAGAAACTTAGATCTATGAGACATCATAGATCTACAACTTTGAAGGTTAAATATAGGGTTAAACATCTTAGATCCTGAATTAGAACTTTCATTTACATAATTTAGTAAATTTTATTTAACTTATTTGTGTTAGATAATTAATTATATCATGTCTAACTTATGGATCTAGGGTTCGATATTTAAGTTTCGCAAGGTATGGTGAGAAGTTTGGGTGACTTCAGACTTGGAAATAAGTTTCCAACCTAAAAGCCTAAGCTTGTAGGTGGAGGGCCCATTCAAGTATATGAAGCTATAGCAAGCCTTTTATTTAGGCAATGTGGGATAGAGTGGATTCTATTCTTTTACACTCCCCCTCACATGCAAGCTCATTTGGGCCTTGTCACGTGAATAACCAATGTTTTGATACCATGTTAAGTTTCCAACCTAAAAGCCTAAGCTTGTAGGTGGAGGGCTCATATAGGTATATGAAGCTATAGCAAGCCTTTTATTTAGGCGATGAGGGATAGAGTGGATTCTATTCTTCTACAAGAAACTCATCCACTCAAGGTAATTACAGTAGCACAAGTCACCAACCATCATATTACTCGCCTCCACCTAATTATCCACCCTAGGATTTTTACTAAGCACAACTACCACCACCTTATTCATCATCATACATCAATCAACCTCACTACCATCCACCACCTATACAAGCTCCTAATTATGCAACTCATTTCCATCCTCATACTTATCTGCCAAGTACATTATACAAAGCAGCAACATGATAATAACTTGTACGGGAACTTCAATTACATTTTATCACAAGGCTGAGGAGATCAAGGAGAGGATGAATCTAGACATTCCTTTTGGGGGTAAATCAGTGACTCTGACACTCGGTAGTAGTAAATTGTGAGTATTATCATTTGCCTTTATTAAACTTTTATGAAATATGAACAACTGGACATTATTTATGTTTGATTCTGATATATTTTATGAATATTTTTATTGAATATATTTGCAATGGAAGCAAAAACGTGTTACAAATAACCATTAATTAGAGGCTTATAGCCAAATCGGACTTAAAATCATCATAAATACTCTACCCATACTAAAAAGATTACTAGGCTGAATAAAATTCACTAAAAATCTTTAAAAAAATTAATATTAAATCCTAGGGTAAAAACATATGTATCACTACTTTTGGGGCATGTTGCGCAAGAAAATAATAAAAATAAAAATAAAAATTCACGAGCAAGGTGGTTGCAGCTTGTTGCATAATGTAGATACACCCACGTCCCATTACACCTTTACCATTATCATTACGACACCATAAACTTATATGTAAAACTACGTGCAAAAGTTAATGCATAATAATCGGAAATGAGTATGTACTCAACTAAGTGTTGTTCTCTCATTCTTCTTCCATGATAGGTTATATAAAACAACTAGTCAAACCCATCATGGTGGAATGGGAAGGCATCCCCCCTTTCAAGGGGGTTAGTGGGGTGGTTGTGGCATGTGGATTTAGACCCCAAGGGTCTGTTTGGTAGGGCGGAATCAGAGGTGGGAAAGGGGAATGTGATCTCTTTGCATTGTTTGGTTATGCACTTTACTGGGAATATGGCTTTCAGGGCAGTGTGACTTTCCCACAATGGGCGACAATGTGAAACCCAAGTCTGAGTGGGATTCAATATTGACTCCTGGGAACATTTTTTAATTTCTAAAAAATGACCAGCGTGTCCTTTTGTTAACAAAGACCCAAAATTAATTTACATACAAGTCCTCTCACTTCATATGCAGTTTGTAACCCCTTCTCACATCTAACTCAAGAAGAAGAAGAAGAAGAAGAAGAAGAAGAAAAAGAAGCCCTATAGTCGTCTGCAGATCTGGTGGCGGCGGTGTTTGCAGCTCCAGTGGCGTAGTCTGCAGAAGAAGAAGAAGCTCCAGCAGAGTCGTCTGCAGATCCGGCAGTGTCTGCAGCTACAGCGGCATCGTCTGCATCTCCAGCAGTGTCTTCTAAGCTATTGCTTCTTCTCCTCCTTTGCAAAAAACCAGTCATACATACACCAGACTGCATAAATTAAAAAAATAATAATAATAAACTTGTTTGTGGCTCTATTGTGTGTGTGTGTGTGTTGGTTTTGACAGTCAAATTTGTGACATAAGGTGATTTCTGGCTGTTATGTGTGTGTGTGTGTGTGTGTGTGTGTGAGAGAGAGAGAGAGAGAGAGAATAGTTTTGATGGATTTGTGCCTACGGTTTTGATAGATTTGTGCCTTGTGCATTTGATTCTCTTGTTTAGAGAAGGGTAATTTGGTAATCATCTCAATTTTTTGTGATATTACCTTGTCCAAACAAACAACGGGATAGGAAAGTAACAGGTAATCTTATTCCAGATTCCCATGCTTGCAAACATTGGAATGTAATATAGTAATCACAATCCCATTCCCAAATAACAGGCCAATCCCGGGAATAGGATTCCTTTCCATTGTACCAAACGCAGTCCAAGGGAAATGTTTTGAGGAGCAGTATTGTCACCATCTTATCTATAAACAAGGGGAAACAGTTACCCAAGTACAACAGTAACTTCTTTACCTCTATTACATAACCACGCCCACAATAACAAAGCATCTCTTTTGGTGGAAACATAGAAGGGCATAGTATTTCCTTCAGAAAAGCATCTCGATCACATGCAACGAAGTGTAACTTTAGAAAGGCCATAGCCTTTGAAGCAAATTATAGAGGCTAAACAGCATCATCATGAAACATCCATGAAGATTGAAGGCCAGCTAGCATCTCGGATGTTGTAAATAATTAATCAACCACCTAACAAATCTAAAGCTATCCGCTTCTAAAATCAATCTTTAGAATGCAAGGATCCAGAGAACAAGTTCAGCATGACTTCTAATCATGAGATCTTAAATGGATATATCATATGGTGTCTAGGTACTCTCCACATTGACCACCCGCGTCTGGGACTTTTTTTTCTATAACATCTATGCCTTCCTATGTATCATTTCAAAAGCTTACAACAGATTCCACTTTTATCTACTTTGAAAATATGCAAGAGCATAAGTTGACCATTCCTTTTTTAACAAAATATAAAGTTATTATTTCTTCAATATTTACTCTAAATGGTTCTTTAGCATACACATGCACACACGCATACAGAGCTCAAAATATTACACTCACAAACACACGTATAGTTGTGTCCCTCTAGCTAGATTTCAAAGATTCAAGTGAATAACATCTCGTATCCATATTAGAATGTTGCGCTTGTGTCCGTGCACACATATACAAGGCATTCCATCATTTACTAATTGCACACATCCTCCATGAGCCATCCTTCTTAGGCATAAAGAAAGCACATTACATGAATGCTTTATACTAAACAGTTTGCACTAATCCCTTCATGATCAAGTTTTCTTCCAATTGTCATCCAATTACAAAACTCATACTACCATAACCTTTAGTTTTAATAACTTACCTAGCACAACCAAACACCAACCAGCAATTAATACCTATAAGACCTGTTGTGCAGATTTTCAAGTTAAGGTTGTCGATGCATTCCACAGATAGACACAATTTGTCTTTTTATTTGTCCCTTCATCTCTCTCAGAAACTACATCTCTACCAAGAAATTTCATATGCTCATTAATCTGCCAGCTAAAAAACATAGGTGTGGACATGCGACACAAATACGACACGACTCAAACACGCCAACACATCAAATCCTAAAAAATTTAGGATACGATATGGGGGGACCATGACATTAATAAAATATAATTATTTTATATCATGTAGCATCACATACATCATTCAAAAAGAATTAGGCAAAGAGGGAGGTATGGTGTCAAAGACGTGCTGGAAAAGTGTTGTGTTGGACGCCACCACGGGACATCCAGGGAAATATCTGGACTTCTTAATCTGCCACCAACCAGCACTGGAAAATGTTCAATCTTATAATCATCTTTTTTGTTGAGTATGATCAATAAATGTGGACCACTACCCCCCAAAAAAATTAATAGTAATTGTTGATGAAAGAGATTAGACAAACGACCCTGGCCATCAATTTCCTCAAGGGAGGGGGGCCAAATCCCTTTGGTCGCGACCTCGCAGGGCAAGGTCGTTGTCCTGGGAACCTCGTTCTCCCCAAGCTGGTTGCACTTGCACCCTCCCCTTTGCTGGATAGAATTGAAGGGGACGCCAAGGAAGGCTTCACGACGCTAGTGAGTCTTCTACCCCCCTTTGATAAGGTAAGGCACAGAAAGGTCCCCACTAATTATTTCCTTAGTCATGCTAGGAATGATAGCATGAAGTACGAAAGTCCTCTTGGGGATTCCTTTGTAAGCAAGGGCGACGGGGAGCTAATCGCGCTCGTCCCCTTCCCTTTCTTCTTATACTTGTATATAAATATATGTAGGCTATGAGGAGGCTGCTCATCCCTTTATTAGCTTAAGGTCGAATCATGGGGAATTGGATTGGTGGTTGGGACAGAAGATCACCAAGGTGAAGGGACGCCCTCGCGAGGAGGCAGGGTCGCCCCTTTATCTTGGCTAGGTTGACTTAGTGATCCGAAGTGCGACCTATGGGTAATGCGGCATATTTCTCTCACTACATTTATTAACCTGCCACCTCGGGCAGTGTGCACGCCTGCAACGCGGGCTATGGCTGCAATTGCAGGCGCTAGGTCGAACATTGTTATGTTAAGACCTAGGGCGGCGGCACCTGCCGTACAAGACCAGTCAAATCATGTATCTATTTCCATTATTAGAAAATGGCAGAGAGTCAGGGAGTCCCTTTTGGTTGCGCCTTGGCCTTTCTGTCAATGATTTGACTGCTTCGTACTGGCCACCCTTCTCCTATAAAAGGAGAGTGTTAATTCCATTAAAGGTATCTCAACAACCAAAGAAGGAGAAGAGAGAAAAGGACTTAATTGTCTGTCCCATCCTTGCGATCTTGCTGTCAACGTCGCGAGAGATAGTCCCCTTGGTCGTACTTTAAGGTTGATCACTTCAACCTATTCTATTCCCCTTTCCGTTCACCCAATCGAACCCTCGTTATCTAGAATACACAACCCTACACATTCGAGATTGCCATTCCACGGCAGTCGTCACGATTGCAAGGACCTCCTTAATTTCATTTGTAAACAGTAATAAACAAACAAAAATATAATTTTGGCCACCAGGTTCTGATTCTATGAGGGAAATCCACAGCAATATACCTTCTTTGTACACAGTATATGTATTTAACAAAGATAAAGTTTCTTGGCTAATCAACAAGACCTTTGGATAAAAGAAGTAAAAGTCTAGTATTTCGTCAGCCAGAAAAGAAATAGGTTGGGTACAAATAGCATTCATAAGATCCTCATTAAAGCAAGATAGCACATAATACTAACTAGAAAAACTGAAAAGGATATATTCTACGATGTAAAGTTCTAAGTTCTAACATGCTCACACGTGTCACTGTTTGTAATTCATAGGCCAAAGGTTACAGATATATTAGGCTTGTGTCAAGTAGAAAAGAGTCAAAAATCACTACGAAATCCAATGGATATAATAGAAGAAAATTAAATATTGTTTAACTATTAGCAGGAGCTTAATATAAACATTTTAAATATAAAAAATAAATAAATAAATAAATAAGAAGAGCAAATTAACAAATTCAAGTAAAAGCCAAACCACATTTGTCAGATGCAAATTTTTCGCCGAAGTAATCTAGCAAGAACTTTCTTCTGCAAGTTGTCAGTAAGCAATAGCGTTGTGCAGCCATCAATGACCCTATAATGGCACTTCTCTGATTTTCCTGGTGAATGACAGCCCAAAGATACTCTTAAGGACAAAGAAGGAACTCACAAGGATGGCTTGTTTGGAAGAACATGCCAAATGTCAGGCAATTTCAAACACACAATTGACCACAAAATTTAGTAAAGACAACCTGAATTGCATGCACTATATTGCAAAACCAGTACTGAGAAATAGTGAAACAAAACTTCTACAATAGCTTGGCAAGATCTTAAAAGGCAAAAATTAAATTTAAAAAAAAAAGGTTAACATACTGTGCATGATTCCCCACAGTAGAAATCAGCTTTTGCAAAGTCACTTCTTGTGTAATACAACCAGCAGACAGAAGCTATACCATCGCGGCCACATCGTCCACTTTCCTGGTAATATGACTCTAGACTCTTTGGGCAACCGTAGTGTATAACATACCTTATGTCTGGCTTATCAATACCCATTCCAAAAGCAACTGTCGCGACCATGACATTCAGTTCATCTCGTATAAATAATCTAAGACAATGAATAAAAGGTTCAGTTACACGCAAGAAGCATCATGTTGAGACCTAATCATGCAATTAGAAGGGGGAAAAGTTCTAACACAGAACAAAAGGTCTTCAAAGGGAACTACAAATATGAATTCTTGAAGGAATAGGAATCTAAGAAAATATATGCTTCAAAAGGGGTATATGATGCTAAAAATAGAACATCATTTATGAAGCTTATAATCATATTAATTGCACAGGAGACAAGTAGACAACCACAATTGCTACTGCAGTTATGTATTGAAAAGAGATCAAAAAACCTGTGGGACTCCTCACGGGCTTTATTAGACATTTGACCGTGATAAATTCCAGCCTTCATTCCTGCCTCTTGAAGTGCCTTGAAAATCTGAAGGAAGATACAGTGAAAAAAAAATGTTACAAGAAAGTCAATTAAAACACTTGATAGCAATCAAATCATGAAGAAAACAATTTCACAAGGACCTAAATATAAAGACTAGAGTCAAGTTTGAGACAGGTAAGCATGTCAAGAATGGGCAAATGCATAGGTGTCAGATTCTATAGCTTCCAAATGTTAGGACTTAGGATAAATGCACACAGCTAATTCGTCAAAGGTCTAAATTTTTCTTATTCTGGATCCATGAATGAAATGAAGTCTTTATAACATAAAAATAGCATTCCTTTCATGGAAACTTCAGCCATTTTGAAAACATATTGAGAAAGCATCCATTAAAACTTATCCCATACCCATACCATAGAGTGCCCTGCCTGACATGAGTGCTTCACACGTTTTAAAGCATTCTATGTAGCATAAGGTATAATCTGTGTCATGTCACTACAACATGTCTTTGGTGGCTATCACAAGTCTTTGACCTAGTCTTTAAAAGTCCTTAAACAAAGCCTCGTAAAGTAAAATCCCATTCATTGCATTTTCATGAAATTGAAAGAGACTTCAGTGTAATGGTTTTTAGAGCTTAGTTGGAGAATGGAGTATGGGTGATGTTATAGAAGCTCCCGAAAAGATCCATATAAATAAGCTATAGCCCACAGAGGCATTCCCATTGAGACGAGATGCAGATAAACACCGATGTTGGTGTAGCCGTGTAGGTTGCTTGATTAACTTGTTCAACAACATAATGACCAAGAAAAAGCCAGACAAATAAAGGGAAAAGTATTCTGGTAACCACATAACAAACAAATGTGATATGCAGAACACAGGTGACACTCTTCACTCCACACTCTAGTTGCTTAGCTGAAGACAATCTTCTTGAATCAACTCATAAAATTTTGAGATATCTCAAATCCTCACTTGGATGGGAAACTTTATAGTAAAAAAATTGGGCACGTGAGAGTAATGCATGTATAAATCTTGGCTGGATCAGACATATCATTGTATTTGCAGTCAATCTATTTTTGGTTACTGTAATGTAGTTGGTACTTGGTATCAACCTAGTTAGCTTGAGAAGTTTAAAAACCAGTGTTCATGATGTTAAGTGTATGAGCAAATATAATCCTGTGGCATGAGCATTGTGAGAGCCTTAATGCCATTAGTCAATGCCATTAGAATTAAATAATCACATCGGGGTCCAATAAGCCAATGTTGTGACAAGGCAACTATTAATACGGCTCACAACCTATACAACCAATACAGCAAAATGGTCAAATTTATAATCCATACATTTCAACAAAGCTCCATTTATAAGATATTGTGGAAAAGTCAGCTCTATAAATAAGGAAACCGTGTGTGTATAGCTGTAATTAGCTAGGAGATTTTGTAATATTTTAGTGATTGTAATCCCTGATTTTAGGGAATTAGTTTGTTGGTCAATATCTCTAGCTAGGATTAGACAATTTCCTAGTATTAGAGTTTCCTAATTTAGATCCTCCGAAGTGTATATATCAGTGTAATTTCATTTGTGATTTCAATACAATTGAATTCAACCCAATTTGTGTCATGGTATCAGAGCTTTAGGCTCAATTCTGGGAATTGCATTTCTGTTCTTGCGAATTCTCATATCGCTAGACTGATTTTTTCAATCTCCAACCCCACATTATCACCCCTCAAGACTGCAACCCTTTTACCAAAAGACCGTGTCAGAAACAGCC
>JAESVK010000152.1:1543525-1566025 GCA_017140935.1 Hamamelis virginiana | reverse complement strand
AGGAAATAAATTAGGAAAGTCAAATGATTTAATTTGATTTGATTTGATTTGATTAAATTAGGAAAGTCAAATTATTTGATTTGATTTTATTTGATTTGCTGATTTTGTGGCCTTCCTAATTTGGTGGCCTTCCTCTACTATATAATCATGTAATCGTCTCTCTTGAAATAATAAGAATGATTATTTTTTCTTCTCAAAAACCTTCAACTATCTAAAATGGTCTCAACTGGTTCGCACGTTCTTGAAGGGAAGAGGCAAACTGAGTCACTTACTCGGTACTGGGCCTAACAAAGGGGATCCCAAATTTGATGCTTGGGATGAACAAGACTCTATGGTGATGTCCTGGTTATGGAACTCTATGTTGCTAGAAATCAGTGATACATGTATGTTTCTTAACACAACCAAAGAAATATGAGAGGCTGTAAAGCAAACTTATTCTAAAGTCCGGGATGCTGCACAAATCTATGAAATCAAGACAAAGATTTCATCCACCAAGCAAGGAAGTCGATCAATCACAGAGTATTCTAATCTGTTGCAGAGCTTATGGCAAGAGATGGATCATTACCAGTGCATTCAAATGAAATGCAGCGAGCATGCAGCCCTCCTTAAGAGGTTTGTCGAAAAAGACCGAGTTTATGATTTTCTTGCAAGACTGAACATTGAATTTGATGCAGTAAGAGTCCAAATACTTGGAAAGAAAGATGTACCATCACTTAAATGAAACAATTGCAATTGTTCGTGCTGAGGAAGGAAGAAGAGGAGTTATGATTGAGAATAATCCAGTCGACAGTTCGGCCTTGGCTACAAAAGCTGCAAATGTGAGGAACTTTGGCTCGGAGCAGCCATCTAATGAAGACAACAAGTGGGCAGATTTTACAAAGCCAGTCAATAAAGATTCCCTATGGTGCACATATTGCAAAAAGTCCCGCCACACTAGGGACAAATGCTGGAAACTCTACGGCAAACCGGAGACAGCAAACAAAAATTGGACGTCAAAAGGTGGACAGCCAAAGGGACAAGGGCAGGCGTATATGGCAAATATACAACAGGCTGGAGAAGGTACATCTCAAGAATCATCTATTGAGTTCAACAGAGAGGAAATTGAGAAATTGAAGAATCTGCTGGGATCTTTAAAGAAAGCATCTACAACAGGTACTTGCACTTTGGCATTTTCAGGTATATCTTCCTCTACTCATGCTTTTAAAGTCTCGGATATATCCACCACAAGCTCCTAGGTCATTGACTCAGGAGCTACAGATCACATGACCCACTCCTCACAAAAATTTATCTCATATACACCTTGTCCTAGCAATAGGAAGATAACAATAGCCGATGGTTCTGTGACAACAGTGGCTGGTCAGGGAGATGTTTTTATAAGCAAAACCCTCACACTTAGAAATGTTCTCCATGTACCAAAATTATTTACCAACCTTTTGTCAATCCACAAGCTCACTAAAGATTCTAATTGCAGTGTGGTGTTTTATCCCTCTCGTTGTGTCTTTCAGGAACAGGGCACGAGGAGGATGATTGGACATGCTAGAGAAAGGGATGGTCTCTACTATCTTGAAGAACCCAGTGGTCAAGTTAGTGTTGCGAATTCCTCACCACTATCGTTTCTTTCAGAGTCTTTTAAATCCAATAAAGACAAGATTTGGCTTCAACACCTCCGTCTTGGTCACCCGTCATTTAGAGTCCTTAAAATTATGTTTCCTTTATTGTTTAAAGGATTAGATGTTGAAAAAGTTCACTGTGGTGTCTGTGAACTTGCAAAGCACAAACGTGCTTCTTTTCCAGTAAGCAATAAAAGAACATCTGTTCCATTTACTCTTATTCATAGTGACATTTGGGGACTGTCCACTGTTCCTAACATTTCTGGGGCTCGGTGGTTCATTTCTCTCATTGATGATTGCACTCGTGTGTCTTGGATCTTTCTTATGAAAAATAAATCTGATATGAGCTCTGTTTTTCCTGTTTTTTACAACATGGTCAAAACACAATTTGGTACTGAAATAAAAAGATTTCGTTCTGACAATGCTAAGGACTATTTTAATCAGTTTCTCTCACCATATTTCCAAGAAAATGGCATAATACATGAATCTTCTTGTGTTAACACACCTCAACAAAATGGTGTGGCTGAACAAAAGAATGGTCACATTTTAGCTATTACAAGAGCATTCTTGTTTCAAAAAAATGTTCCTAAGCAATATTGGGGGGAAGCAATTTTAACTATTGCTCATATGATAAACAGATTGCCTACAAAGGTTCTTGATTTTAAAAGTCCTATGCAAATTCTAACGAAATTCTTTCCTAATTTCAATGCTTCCAGTAGTCTTGTTCCCAAAATATTCAGTTGTGTTGCTTTTGTCCATGTGCATTCTCAAAACAGGGGAAAACTTGATCCACGAGCTGTCAAATGCGTCTTTACTGGCTATTCTTCCACTCAAAAGGGGTACAAATGCTATCATCCTCCCACAAGAAAATTCTATGTGTCAGCTGATGTCATTTTTGTCGAAGAAGATCATTACTTTACTCGTCCTTATCTTCAGGGGGAGATCTCATTCACGGAAGATAAGGGCAATGATCCTTTTCTTCTTGACTTTCCATTATCCTCCTCGGTTCCTGTCTCTGTTGTCCAGCCAAACACTCAGTCTATTCCTGTTGACACTCAGTTTATTCCTGTTGATCAACCTGAGCTAGTCCAGCCTGAATCCATACAACCTGAAACCGAACCTCATACACCCAAGTCACAAGAGATGATAAAGGGAAAGCAAATTCAAGACTCTACTCGTCCACTACTGGTTTTTTCAAGAAAGGGGGCACCAATCACTCAATCTGTGCAGGTTCAATCACCCAAATCAACCCCTGCTCTTGGACTTAGCGAGGTAATTACTGAACCTATTTCTAATGAATATGGTGTCACTGAAGTTCTTGATCAAAGTGATTATGATATTCTCATTGCTATTAGAAAGAAAACTAGAGCATGCACCATACACCCTCTGTACTTATTCATGTCATACAAGAATATATCCCATAACCACAAAGCCTTTCTCACAAGCCTAAACACAATCTCCATTCCCAAAACCATATCCGAGGCATTAGGTAATGAGAATTGGAAGAGTGCCATGAAGGTTGAAATGGAAGCACTTGAGAAAAACAAGACATGGGACTTGGTGAAATTGCCGAGAGGGAAGAAACCGGTGGGATGTAGATGGGTATTCACAGTGAAATACAAGTCAAATGGTTCGTTGGAGAGGTACAAAGCAAGGTTGGTGGCTAAAGGCTATACCCAAACATATGGAATAGAATATCTTGAGACATTTACTCCTGTTGCGAAGATGAACACTGTTAGAGTGTTGTTGTCATTGGCTGCTAATCTGGGATGGAAATTACAGCAATTCGATGTCAAAAATGCCTTTTTACATGGTGATCTCGAGGAGGAAGTTTATATGGAAGTTCCACCGGGGTTTGGTTCGAATACAGGACAAGTGGTATGCGGGTTAAGAAAGGCGTTGTACGGATTAAAACAGTCTCCAAGAGCTTGGTTTGGAAGGTTTGCCAAGGTAATGCTTGATATGGGATACAAACAAAGCCAAGGTGATCACACCTTATTTGTAAAGCACTCGGCTTCAGGGGGAGTGACTGCATTGTTGGTCTATGTAGACGACATTATAGTGACAGGTGATGATTTGGAAGGAATAGAGAATTTAAAGAAGTGTTTAATGAAAGAATTCGAAATCAAAGAGCTCGGCAAACTAAAGTATTTTCTCGGCATTGAGGTAGCACATTCTTGAGAATGAATTTTCATATCTCAGCAAAAATATGTAACAGATTTGCTGATGGAAACAGGCAAGTTAGGTTGCAGACCAGCAGAGACGCCTATAGAGTTCAACCACAGGCTTGGAGATGCTCTGGAAGACACGGCAGTAGACAAAGGCTCCTATCAGAAATTTGTGGGAAGGTTTATCTACTTGTCACACACTAGACCAGACATAGCCTATGCAGTTAGTGTTGTAAGTCAATTCATGCACAATCCCAAAGAGTCACATCTTAGGGCTGTGTATCAAATCCTACAGTACTTGAAAGGCACACCAGGCAAAGGAATTCTATTTAAGAAGGGGGAGGAGCTAACTCTTGAAGCTTACACTGATGCAGATTATGCAAGGTCTGTAATTGACAGGAGATCTACCTCGGGTTATTGCACTTTTCTAGGAGGCAACCTTGTGACTTGGAGGAGTAAAAAACAGAATGTTGTGGCAAGATCAAGTGCAGAAGCCGAGTTTAGAGCAATGGCACTTGGGATTTGCGAATTATTATGGCTGAAAATTGTCTTAGAAGATCTAAGAGTCAAATGGGAAGGTCCAATGAAGCTTTATTGTGACAATAAGTCAGCCATTAATATTGCACATAATCCAGTGCAACACGACCATACGAAGCACATTGAAGTTGACAGGCACTTTATAAAGGAGAAGCTTGACAGTGGCCTAATTTGCACTCCATTCGTTTCCACTAGCGATCAACTTGCAGACATACTCACCAAAGGATTGTCTGGGACGTCTTTTCAGAGACTAGCAAGCAAGCTTGGAATGGATGATATCCATTCACTAGCTTGAGGGGGAGTGTGGAAAAGTCAGCTCTATAAATAAGGAAACCGTGTGTGTATAGCTGTAATTAGCTAGGAGATTTTGTAATATTTTAGTGATAGTAATCCCTGATTTTAGGGAATTAGTTTTTTGGTCAATATCTCTAGGATTAGACAGTTTCCTAGTATTAGAATTTCCTAATTTAGATCCTCCGAAGTGTATATATCAGTGTAATTTCATTGTGATTTCAATACAATTGAATTCAACCCAATTTGTGTCAGATATCCTCACTGAGGGTGTCTTTAGAGACCATCCTTCTGAATCTTAACCAAGTATGTTTGCCCAAAATTGAGGTAATAGTTGAAAAGGCATTTTCTTTCCTATTATTTATCGCGTACTGATTTAAGAATTTTATACTTTCTTATTTGTCTAACTAATTAGTTATTAGTCCTCAAAATAAAGAATAAGATTGCCTGCAATCAAGTATAGGTGGGCCAAAACTTTGCTTTCATTAGGGTTTGTAAAGTGGATGGTCATTTTAGAATTTGTAGATAGAAAAAGGGCTAATGTAGTGATGATTGAAGGATGAATTTGGTGTGAAACCAAAGATTTAAGCTTGCTGTAAATTTTGAGAGTGGGAATTTTCAGGCTTTTCAAGCTTTAAGTGCATAGAAAGGTAGGGTTAGGGTTTGTGATGAAGAATGAGGGGTTTAAGCTTGCAATTGAAGTTAAAGAAAAGGTTGGTTATGGATTTTAAATAAATAAATAAAATAAGTTACAACAGTGCTGTGAATTTAATAAATAAGAAGAAGACAAAGGAGAGAAGCTAAACCCTAGAGACTCACTACTGGTTACTAGGAGTCTCACCTAGAAGATAATCAATGGAATCTCACCATTAATTGAATGTAAAAGCTACAGAAAATTTCATTAATCAATTGTATGTAATTGTGTTTACAAGCCCTACTTATAAAGAGAACCATAAGACCCACTTTTTAAACTTTAATTCTAGAGAAATTAGTAAACTTAATAAAAACAGGTAAATGACTTCTTAATGTATAGGACTCAAACTATCTTAAACAAGAATTAAGTATTGACTAAACTCATAACAAAACACCTACTAACTTAGACACCAAACAAATCCAAATCCATAAAATCATCAAAATACTCCTAAAGTTAAAATTTTTAAATTTCTCATTAAATTTAAGGAACCTAGAACTGAGTATACTTAACCATAGCCACCAACCATACTCCTCTTCATCTGGCACTTCTGGTGAGGTGATTGTTGCATCAATGGGCCCATATAGCCTTTGCTGATTTTCTAAATTTCGTCCTCATCACAATGCAATTAAGGAAATAAGACATTCTCCTTTAGTCCCTTCTGTTTTCTCCTCTTCTTCCCTCTTTTCAACAAAATTGTAAAATTATATGCTCATGTCTGTGTGCATATATATAAATACATATATCAACAATTCAAAATTGTGGAAGTGAATTCTAACATGCGGGATATACAAAAAATGGACCTGCTCGACATCTTTGATTGTTGTACAGTATATGATAGTTGAGCCAGCGCTAGCCACAAATTTTGAGATTTCTCCAACAAGCTCATCAACAAATAGGTGACCACGATTAAAAGATTTGACACCGTAGAAGAGATTTTTACGATCAAATGAGCCAATGGTAACATTAGGATCTTTCATCTTCAGGGAGTTAGTAATATCAGTTCGAACCCTGAAATAATGCAAATAAACTAATTTTTTAAAAATATATATATATATTAATACAAAATTTAAAATAAAATAAAAAGTAAAAACCTTCATTCAACTAATAAAACTTCAAGCAAACTAAGTACAGAGAAAACTTTTAACAATATGTAGAATCTAGAAGCAACACTACTCAAAACAATGATAGTAGCTTTCCCAAAATTCTTCAGTTGAATGGTAAGTAGGTCAAGCAAAATAAACTAGTTAAGCAGAATCATAAAATGAAAATGAAACAAAATAGAATAAATCATCCAAATTGGAAACCTGTTGACTCTGATAACAACTGTCAAAGTGCAATATAGCACTACAGCTAACATTACTACCTACCTTCAATTTCCCCTTTTCTTTCATACGTCCTCTCTTTCATCAAAAAATATTACCGCATGCACCAAAATTAGAAGAAATATAAATTTTACAGTGGGGAAAAAAAGAAAAAAGAAAAATGCTACATACTTTTCAGTAGCAGTTGCAGTTAAGCCAACAAATGGAACATCTGACAGAATACCGCGTAACTTGTCCAATCGCTTGTATTCAACCCTGAGAAGACAGAGGGAGAATTCCTCAGAAAATGACGATGAAAAGGAAACAGAGAATGGATATACAAGAATGATCAAAAGGAAAGGAAAACAGCAATTTAGCTGCTCAAAAGAAACAAATTGGTCCAGAATTATGATTCCCAAATTAATACATATAACAGGTAAGGAAATAATGATTCAGTAAAAGACAGAAAGGTCTATGGTTGAACATAGATTTAAATGCTAGGTAAAGCATGATGGTGAAATAATATTTCTGAAGCCAACTTTAAATAACTGAGATGAGGTTTGGTGAATTCATAAACTAGGACAAAAAGAATCCTGTCTTTAAAGAAAAAAATGTAGTAATAACCTGAAATCATGACCCCACTCCGATATGCAATGTGCTTCATCAACGGCAAACAGACAGATTCCCGACTTCATCAATTCTGACCAGAAGCTACAAAATGATATGTAAATCAAGACTGCAAGTCATATTAAAATATGAGTAGAAATTCCAGTGCAGACAGTAAATGGAATAAAATGGTGATATTATGGAATCAACTTTCATTGATCAGGAACCAGAAAACACAATATATTAAGATTTTCAAGCCAGTGACTCTCACATCACCAATTTGAAGCCTTACTTATACAGTTATACCTGAAAAGAGAATGTCAATAACACTCACATCCACAACCCCGGATGACATTGTCAATTTGCAATCTTAGAATATAAACTTGGCTGGACATATGATTAAAGTTATGCAATAAGATCCAGACACAGTGGAATATTTGCAAAGAATATAGAGAATAGTAAAAATGCATAGCAAAAGGAAGAACAGGTAGTTGAGTAAAACACAGACCCCGGACAGAAAAACAAATGCTCTGCGTGAGAGAAGTTGCAGAAACTTGGAAATTAATTGAAATGCTCCCTGTTGAGATCCTTTAAGGACCAAACACGTTCTCGAGACAGAGGCTAAATGGTAGGATATCACTTATCAAGCAGCGTCTATCATTGTGATCTGAAATTTACAGTGGGGAATGGATGATCATATGAAGATAGTGGAAAATCCAATAGTACAGCCCAAGAAATCCTTACATTGCAACCTAACACATGGGCCTAAGAGCGTTTTCAATCCTTACTCAAATTCAAATTTGAGTAAAAACAGGTTAAAATGCAAGTCCAATCTTTGACTCAAACCTGTATCAAATCAAGGGAGATTCAAATGTTTACTCAAATCAAGAGAGATACAAACCCTTACTCAAATCTCCAAGGGTAACAGTTTTAAAATTTGAGTTTGAGTTTGATTTTGATGCAGGAGCACTCCGTGTCAAACTCAAGTTTAAAATATTTGAGAAAACAAATTTTAAAAGATTTGAAATGGGGATTGTTTAAATGGTTTGAGTAAGTTTGAGTTTGCCACTGGAATGCTCCCAATCTCTGCCCAGCCTGATGAAACCTTTGCACGCATCTATTACCTTTGGGAGGGCTATGCCCCATTGACCACTGGAGGTCAAATTACACTGAAATAACTTCACTATAATTCAATTATAATAGCAACTTACCACACCAGTAACCCAAGAGTATTCGGTATCAAATTTGAGTTCAAAATATTTTAGTAAAAAAAAATTAAAAGATTTGAAATGGGATTTTTCTAAAAGATTTTTAACAAAAATTTGAGTTTGCCACTGGAGTGCTCCATATCAAATCAAGCTTTTAGCCTATTACTTAAATTGGTTGGAACTGAATTAGTTGCTACATGGGTATACAAATAGAATGAAAAATGAAGCAAACAAAGGCAAATGAAACTCTTTTACCTGATAGGAAGTAAGCATGCTTTTTCTGGAGTCATGTACAACAAATTAAAATAACCACTCTGAGCCTTGCTGGGGACAGTAGTATCAAGCTGAGAACTACCCAGATACTCGGCTCTAATACCCCTTTGTTTTAAAGCCATTACCTATTAATACCAATCGATTAAACTGAAGATGTAGTGAAAAAAAAAAAAAAAAAACCCACCAAAACTGATGCAATTGACAAATAACGAAGCAGTACCTGATCTTGCATCAAAGATATGAGAGGGCTTACGACTATACCAGTCTTTTCCATGATCAATGGAGGAATCTGATAGCTGTATTTACAAATTTACAAAAACAAACTTGTTTTATCGCCAAATAACCCAAAAAAACTCTGAAACCCCAAAAATTTACAGTAAAACAGGGCATTACCATAATGACTTTCCGCTTCCGGTAGCCATGACTACCAAGCAATCTCTTCCCTCGAGAATTTTCTCAATAATCTCCTTCTGATACGGCCGGAAAATTGAATAGCCGAAAAATTTCTGTATCAAATAGGAAAATACAATATCAATCGGAGAATAAAAGGTATATGGAGAATATGAAGAAGATCAGAGAGAGGGTTTTTTATTTTATTTTATTTTTTTAATTCTTCTCCTTTGTTCTTTGTTTATTCTTGCTTTCACCTTGAGAGTGGACTCCATCTCCTTTCCTTTGTCCTCCTGAGCAGAACTGGGTCGAGGAGGTAGAGATTATAGACTCAGTTACAGAGGTCGAATGCGTAGGAGTATATATATATATATATATATATATATATACACGCTGGCTTTCCCGCTCTTTTCTTTTGGAATTAATTTACTACAATACCCCTCGCACCAATATGAATGACTCAATGTCAGAGCATAACTCCCACTTTCAAAAAAATAATTTTGGATTCGCGTACGTGAAAGGACACTCCCTTGCATTTATAAGGTTAGAATTTATTAATAAAATTTTATATAAGAGCATCTCCAATGCAAATGCCAAATTAGAGGTGCCAAAGCCAAATTTGGCACCTGAAATGGCACTTGTCAAAGCCAAATTCAAAACATGGCACTAAGGTGCTCCAATGCACAAATGTCATATTTTGGCACTTCTCATCTATTTGACATATTTACCCTCATGCTCCAACTAACTTCCAACTACTTTTTAAAAGTTATTTATAAGAACATATTAAAACTTATTTTAATCCTCGTAATGAAAAAAATTCATATTTTAAAATAATTAATTATTTTCATATCTTAATTTAATAATTTAATATTTTAAAATTTTATTTTCGCATAAAATAAATTAAAATACTAATATTCTAATTATAATTTATTATTGATTAATTTTAATTGAAGGAATTTAATTACATACTAAATTTAAATTAGAGCCCCTTTGCAGTTAAAATTTTTATTGTAATATAGTTGAGCCACTCTCAGTAAAAATTTTGAAAAACTGACCGTTGGATTTGATACTCCTATAATGTATGTTATGTCTACCAAAAATCACAGTAATCCAACGGCTATTTTTTGAAAAATATAACTTTGAAAAACTATGACTTTTTTGTTCTTACAAATGTTATCATTTTTTAGCAGTCAGTTTTCTCATAATCCAACCGTTGGATCACTGTGATTTTTGGCATGCATGACATACATAAAAAATTTTGTCATAAAGAATCAAAAAATTGCAGTATGCCTGCCATGTAAAACAAAAAAACACATTTTAAATATTTAATTATATATATTTTTTTTAATTTTAAATATATCTCACACATAATTTATAAAAAAAGTTTTAAAAAATTTGAAACAAAAAAATATATATATTATCAAACCCCAAAAGGCATAAAGCTGCCGATACCCCCATCACTCACCCCTCATCTCAATCGCCATCTTCCCCCCTCATCTCAATCTCTATATTCCTCCCCGCGTGGCCTCCCTCTCTGCTACCCTCCCCCTCTCTCTGCAAACCTTCCCTGCAACCCTCTATCTGCAACCCAAAACTCCGTATGACCAAACCCTCAAAGCTAACCCTCATCTCAATCACCCTCTCCCTCCCCGCGTGGCCTCCCTCTCTGTAACCCTCCCCCACTCTCTGCAAACTCTCTCTGCAACCCTCTCTTTGCAACCCAACTCTCCGTATGATCAAACCTTCTCTGTTACCCCCTCATCTCAATCACTCTCTCTCTCCCCAATTCGATTCTCCCTCTCTGTGAAACCCAGTGTAAGGAATAACGTCTGAGATTAGGGGTTTGATCGGACGGCCATGATGAGATCAAGGGCTTGATCAAGTGGTGATAGAGGATACGTGTCAACAATCATGGGGGCGAGACCACGTTGGGGTATGTTTGTTTCTCGAGAAAGTCATGCCACCAAAATTTCTCGGAAAAAACTTAAACCCGTGAGTTCTTTCTTCCCTATGTTTTCCTTGATTTGTTGCGTGAATGATTTGAGCATCTTCTTTGGATAAATGTTCATGTTGCTGTGGGGATTATATGTTATGATTTTTTTTTTCTTGAATTTTCTTGGCTGCCAAACACATATTCGTTGGGGGTAATTTGTCATTTTGGAAGTTGGGGCAGTTGGAGTGGTGAGAAATCTGATGTGGCACAAATAGCAGCTGCCATTCTCAAACCCAAATTTGGGAGCCCAAGCCAAGTTTGGCATGAGCAATGGCAGTTGCATTGGAGCAGCATTTTTGGGTGCAAAGTGCCAAATTTGGCTTTGGCAGGTCATTTGGCAGCTCCATTGGAGATGCTCTAATAGCTATAATTGTATAAAATATATTTTAATTATAATTAAATTTATAGTATATAACTAAAAATATTAAAAAAATGAAAAAAATTAAATTGAATGTATTATTAAAATAAATAAATTTTTTAAATAACATAAAAAAAGTAAAAAAGTAAACTATAAACAATTTTTTAAATAAAAAATAATTAAGAAAATATAGGGGAGAAGTAAATAAGACCCACGATAAATAAAAAAGAAAAAAATAATAATTATTGAAAAAAAATGAAACTTAAATGAGACCCGCATCAATAAAAAATATTGAAAATCTAAACTTCAATTAATTAGTTAGATCAATGATATAACACCATATCATTTTGGAATAAGGTCACAACCAATATGGATGATGAAGAATAGTAAATTAATGAGAGAAGATAATGAATCAGGAAAATAATTATAGGGTCGCTACGTCGACGTACTGTTTTGAATATAATAGATAGATATAAGCATAAAGCTAATAATGGAAAAATATGATAAGATTATTTAGAATTTGGATAATATTATGCTTAAACAATTAATTTAAATAAATCAAACAAATAATATTGGCAATCCAAAATGTACATAACTAATGTTGCAATGTATATTAATTTTATTGCACAAAATTATATATCAAGTAGGAAACTACTACTTAATTATTTCCCTTAAAAGGCAAGGTTTATCTCTCCTGCCCATTCCGAGTGGGACAAAATGTTGGAGCGTTATTTTGTCGGCTTCTCGGTCAAAGCAAAACGACGTTGTTTCGATATTTTGGGTAGCACGAAATTTGGCTTGGTCAGGATCGTCTTTGCTCGCGGGATAGCTTCTGTACTTCGGCTCTCATCTTCTGACGAATCCTGCACGGCAGCATGCTTCAATGGATGATAATCTGAGAGGAGATAATGGGTGTCAAACAGTGCATTTCGTTGGGGAGGAGCTATGGCTACCAAATGGCGCCGTTTGAATTGAGTATAGAGAAAGCTTTGGCTGCGAACGGTATAGGGTGTTCCCATCAGCAGCAACTTTTCAATAGAGAGCGGGTCATGGATCGGCGCTTTTCACTTCGATCAGCTACTTTTGTCAGCATTTCTTCCCTTTTTTGGTGTAAATATGAGATAATAGTTCTTTTCCTCTTGTTTCATCGGTTATCAGTTTCATTTGTATGGTTTGATTTTTTGTTGGGTACAATCTTTTGGATCTTTTTGTTTGTCGCTGAAGAATCAGGTGCTCTCTCATTTATCTCGTATATTTTTCCCCATTATACAGCTGTTTACTGCTTTCGATTATTTTGAAGAGGACACTCTCTTTGATTCTTTCTCTCCGTGTTTTTTTTTTTTTTCATTATTTGTACTTTATGTATGCTTATTTATCCTTTTTAGGTGCTTCTTGGTGTTGGTATCTGGGTGTTTGGTTACTGTTATTCAGGTACGCTTTCTGGAGGTATGGAAAAGTTATTTTCAATTTTCATTGCTTATTATTTAGATATCTTTTTTGTTATTGTTTTTGTTATGTGTAAGTGATGAATTCTCTTCATGTTATGCAAATTTCCGCCCTTTGTGGATAAAAAATGGTTGCTACTAAATTTTTTATCTCTGATGATGTGATAGGCAGAAAATGGAGAGTGTAGCTTCTTAGTATTTGCTAATAAAAGTATTGGACTTGTTATTGTAGTGTTTCCTCTTTTGGGGGCTCTGTGAATTTTTTTGCTACCCCCTATGTGTAAAAAATTGTGATTGTTAAAACTGGTATTCAATTATTGCGAATTTCTTCCCCTGTTTATTGATGGGGGGCATTTATTTTTGCCACTTATTGATGAGGGGCCAATGGTTTGGATCTCTGATGATATGATAGTCAAATTTGTTAATATCAATTTGTCTCTTCGTATTATTTTCTTATAAGGAGAGGGTCACTTCTTAATAATTTAGCATTACAAGTATTGGACTTGTTTGTAGCTTTCCATAATTTATTTAGAAATTTTGGTGGACGTGGATTGGAAGGTATGGATGTAACGCGTTTATGGATCTATCAATTTGTTTCTTATATGGAGATTTCTTTGTGGCTTGTTGAAAGCATAGAGGAGATAATATGGATCCTGATAAGCAGGCTAGACGTTGTTTACTTGCTAAGCAAAGATATGTCATGAATAAATTGTGAACGCAAAGTAAGCAATGTGTTCCTGTGCTTTTCATTTTCTACTTATTTGTGTTATGTTATATTAAATAGTTTTGGAAAATTACTATTTTAACAGGAAATTATTTCCCTTTGAAATTGTCATGAATAAAAATTCATAGGTGATCCACACTTAATGAACAAGTACCTTGAAGCCAATAAACGTAAGCGAGATGCAGCTGCTCATCAGTAGCAATCATCTACTATGGGATTACTCAAATTATGGAAACATACAGCCATGTCTTTATGGCATTGATTACTGTTGTTGAGCTAAATAAGTGTTGATTTATGTTGTTCTTTTGTTGTTTGCAATTTCAGTGCCAATGTGTGACAAGGACAGCATTGTTGTTTCTACATCTATGATATATGAATCTGGTAGAATTTATGTTATTTGCGTGGTATTTTTAAATGAAAGTATGTTTGGGCTTTAATTGTCGGACAACTTGTATTTAGAGTATTCTTTTCCTCATTATAGTTCGCCCTCATCTACTGTTCGAGAGCACTGTTTTCCCAAGTTATATAACCCTAAAGGGGGGTGAATAGGGTTTTGGCAAACTTTAAGTAAATATTACCAATTAAAAATTATGTTCCATTAATTTCAGCAGAAGCACAAATAAATAAACTTAATTGGAAATGAGAGAGAAAAAAAAAAACAAACACAGCGATTTTAACACGGTTCTAACTCTGTCCACGTCCACGCCTTAAGCACTAAGCTCGAGGATTCCTCAATCCACTATGGATCATTCAAGGTGGAGAAACCTTTACAACCAATCTCGCTTTTGGTGGAGCTAAAACTAATGCTACCAAAGCACTCGATCTTACTTTCGGTGAAGATTAAACCAATGCTCACCAAGAGCACTTCTTCTCAAACTTGAATTTGACCAACAAACTCCGAGCTTCACAAGGGTTATCACCAAAACCCTTAGCTCACAAGAAATACAACAAGGATTTGTGTTTGATACAATAAATGCTTCAACAAACTGATTTTCACAAGTACAAGCTCAAACTAATAGCTTCTCAAATAATTAACAAAGATAGCTCAATAGATTTTTACAAAAAAACTTTGAATGATGAATACTCACAATGAATGCTCTTAACTATATTGGGTTAATGGCAATAAATGAGAGCAAGACATCTATTTATAATGCATTTGGTCTCAGATAGCCGTTGCAAGTATCTTGAATCTGATTGGAGAAGAGAGAATCAGCAGGGAGCAATTAATACTCAGCTTACTATAAAATGAATTAGCCGTTTTGCTTTTGCAGAGGAGTTAGTCGACTAGACCAATGTAGTTAGTCGACTATTGACTAAAAATTCAAAGCATTCAAGTTTCCCGGGCACGATTAGTCGACTAAGACAAAGGGTTTAGTCGACTAGCAACTTAAAAACATTTACGAAAAACATTATGGGATCGATTAGTCGACTAGAAAAGCATGGTTAGTCGACTATCTTAACTGCTTAACAAAACTTCACTACTGACTTGCAATTAGTTAACTGGAACATAGGACTTAGTCGACTACAAAGCAAATTAGTCGACTAGATTATATGTTTAGTCGACTAGAATTATAATTCTCAGAATCGTGGCTACTGGATCATAGTTAGTCGACTAGATATGGCCTTAAGCCATTTTTCTAAGATTCTTAAATCTAAATTGGCTTCTAGCATGTAAACTAGTTAACTAAGTGTTCAAAAGCATTTTTGACTTAGTTTCAAAACATTTTACTAGATTCCAAGGATATGTATGCCAATGCAATATGAGTAAAACATTTTGTCTTTGAGCTATGCAAGGTTAAACAATTTGAGATGCCTTACATAACATTTCTAATACAACTTGTCTTTAAGGAGGTTTTTCATGATCTTAGCTTCAGGTTGTTTTTCATGGTCTTCATGAGCTTTTGATTTGAGCTTTTGGCACAATGAATTGCTTAGGATATGTTGATGAGCTCCAACAAGATATGTCTTTGATTCTAAAGAGTCACAACACTTAACCATATGTTAGTGATTAAAGTAATGTTTGTTTATCATCAAAATGTGGTCAACAGAATTGACCGACTAACAAGCGCAATTTTTGTGCACCTTCTTTCTGTTCACCAAAAAGCCTAGATTTATTAGGTTGTCCATCAGCTGAACATTCTGAGGACGTGCCTTTTAGTATGCCAGTAGAGTCGATGCCTACACAAATTTTTATTTTGCCAAAGGTTCCACCATGCTCATTCTGTAAAGCCACTCGCTTTCATTCTGAACCAAAAAGTTTTTGTTGTTTGGAAGGCAAAATTTCACTTACACTGCCTGATCCTCTACCCGAGCTTATTTATTTACTAACTTCTGGCGAGCTTGATGCGATATCTTTCCGGACTTTTATATGCACTTATAACAATCATTTTGCATTCACTTCACTAGGTGTTACGTATGATAGGGATTTGTCTAAGAGAAACAATGATGTTTATATATTTAGAGTTCAAGGACAGATTTACCATTATATTGATCAGCTGATTCTTAGAAACGGTTCCCATTTTGCTTGCAGTTATATTTCTATGATACCGAACATGAGTTGGAGAATAGATTAGCACAGTGTGATAGGCTTAAGCCTTCTATTATCAGTATTCTTATGTCTATGCTCCGAGACAATCCTTACTCTTCATTTCTTCATAGCCTTGGTTCTTTTCCTGATCTAGAAAATCAGAAAATTACAATTAAGAACACTGCAGGGTTAGATCAAAGAGTTTATAACACTCTGTTTGTTTTTTAAGTGGCGGCAACCTGGCCAGAATGTAATGAGTCCAATACTCCAATTGATAGAGACGTAATTCTTCGTACCCATCAAAATAAAAGACATAGAGTTAATTACTTCTTCGGCTGTTGCGATCCTTTGCAGTATCCACTTTTATTCCCTCAGGGTGAAAATGGGTGGCATACAGGTATTCTAAGAGCTGAAATACGGCCTAGGCATAGTGTATGTTTTAATGAACAAATTGTTGACACTCATCGTGTTGATTCAATAAGGGAAGTTGTTGCAGCAGAGTTTGAAGGTAAGCAACTTATTTTTTGCGGCATGTTTATTTGTTAAATGATTTTTTAATTAACATGTAAAATTTGTATTTTATGTTGTTAGTGTTCATATTTATTTAAACTATTTTCTGACGAGTGCTTTCTGATAATTGGAAAAAGCGATGCTTGAGTGTTTCTGCAAGAGAGTACTATTGCTATAAGTTTCAAATAAGAGAAGGTGCTTCTTTGATTCTTAGGAGTAGACGCCTTTTGCAGCAATTTGTTGTTGTCATTTACATTATACTCGAGAGCTCTCGACTTGATTAACCAAAAACTCATTTGAGCTGAACTTTATGATGGTGTGGTTGATGGCATAACTCGTGGAGAAACACGAGGTGATGCTATTGGGCATCAAATTTTGCCATTGTCTTTCATTGGTGGACCTAGGGACATGCGTCGTCAGTTTACCGATGCAATGGCCCTCGTGCAAAAATTAGGCAAACTAGACCTCTTCATAACCATGACCTATAACCCTTCTTGGCCAGAAATAAAAGAGCACCTTGCAAAAGGGGAAGAAGCTCAAAATCGACCTGATTTAGTGGCTCGTGTATTTTGAGAGAAACTCGAGGAATTGAAGCATAATCTCTTCAAAAATGAAATATTTGGTCCTATTGCTGGTTATGTGAATGTAATAAAGTTCCAAAAAAGAGGATTGCCTCATGTTTCTTTTTTGGTAATCCTTAAAAAAAAATGCTAAAATCATGTCACCAATTGCATATGATGCTTATGTTTTTGCCGATATCCCACCAAAATCGAGTCCTCATTTGCGTGGAGCTATGCATCGCCACATGATGCACGGTCCATGTGGACTACTTAATCATGGTAATATTTGCATGAAAAATGGTAATTGTAAGCATCATACCCAAAGTCATTTTCTGAGTATACAAAACAGGATAAAAACTCATACCCTATTTATAAACGTGGAAAAAATGGTGAGAAACTTACATTGAGAGGACATGATTTAGATAATGCTTTGGTTATCCCTTATAATCCTTACTTGTTAGCTAAATATGATTGTCCCATCAATGTTGAAATATGCTCAACAATAAAGGCTATTAAATACATTTATAAATATATCTATAAAGGTCATGATCGAGTTGTTTTTTGGTTGTTTCTACATGAATCTTCCCAAGATGATGATGTTGGCCCAAGTATATACCTCTAGAGGGGGGTGAATAGAGGTTTTGCAAACTTTTTAAAATAATTACCAAATAAAAATTATGGTTCAATTAAATCCAGCGGAAGCAAGTTTGAATCACAACTCAACAATTAATATAACAAGTATATAAATTGAAATGCAAGAGATAGAGTTAAAGAGATTCAAACACAGCGATTTAACGTGGTTCGGTCCCCACCTACATCTACGCCTCAAGGTCTCCGTCTCGAGGATTTCTATTCCACTATGGATTACTCCTTCAAGGTGGAGAAACATTTACACAGTTTTCTTTACAAGGTGGAAGACACTCACCCACAATCTTCTTTAACGGTGGAAGATTCTCACCCAATCTCACCAAGAGATTCCAACAATGCTCACAAAAAGACTTATTCACAAGCTTGAATTTGAACAACAAACTTCAAGCTCACAAGGGTTACAGCCCAACCCTTTTTCATACAAGATTACAAATGAAGATGAAAGAAAGAGTACAAATAATAAACTCTTTAAGAGTAGATGAATGTACAAATAAAGCTCTCACTAATATCTCTTAAAGATGTGAACTAATTTAGTTTAAGAGAATATAATGAATCAATTGACTAATATCACACAAAATGATGAAAACTAGATTTGTATATGTTTGTATATGATCATTAGTTGATTCAAGAATCATACAATAAGTATATATTGACCCATTAGATAATATGGCCGTTAGGCACAAAAATGGAGTTGATTGGTTTATCAAAAACTAGCCGTTACGAGTTGCAGACAAGTCTTAGTCGACTAGACAAAATGGATTAGTCGTTTGCAATTTGAAATCTGGGCATAATTAGTCGACTAGGACTAAAGGGTTAGTCGACTAGGCCAGTTAAAATTATTGATAAAAGCTTTCCGGAATCGATTAGTCGATTAGGAAACTAGGTTTAGTCGACTAGAAGAACTGCATCTCAAAACAAAGCTACTAACCTTTGATTAGTTGACTATAAACTAAGAGTTAGTTGACTAGAAGACCGGTTAGTCGACTAGAACAAGATTTCTCATAATTTGGCAGTTGACATCATACTTAGTCGACTAGGTCAACTAGTTTAGTCAACTAGCTATGTTGTAAAGCCAATATTTGAGATTTTTTAAGTCCAAATCAACTTTCAACATATGGACTAGTTAACTAAGTGTTCAAATACATTTTTGGCTTAGTTCAAAATGTTTTCCAAAGTTTATGTAAGCCAAAGCAGTAAGTGTAAAACATTTTGTCTTTGAATCCAAATAGCTCATTATGAGTTTGAATTAACTTGTAACTAAAAAATGATTTTCCAAAGTTAAAACCTATGGTCTTTAAGTCATAGTCAATTGTGCCAAGAGAGTTCAACCTATAGAGAGATTTACATAATAAATCCTAAGCACTCTTACACAAGAAAGGAATTAAGATCTTCATAGATGATTCTTCAAGTCTTTGTGCTTGGCTTGTGCTAGGCTTCATTTTTTACTTCACTAATGTTGTAGCTGTAACACCCCACACAGGGTAACCCCTATGCGGAAATGCCACAGTGACATAAAACACCAAGCGCTTATCTTTTGAGTAATTTCTTTTTAAAATTAACACAGTTCAAAACAGTTTTTCCAAATACGCGTGCGGAAGTCTTTAAATATATATTTTTAACATCTCAACAATTAAAGATAGCACTGAGTACTAGTTTGTATCCTGAGTACAGTTCCGTAATGTACCCAAATTCCAAAAACATCCATTTAGTTTACTGAGTTGGATAGAGTCTCATGCTGATAACGTGTCATCCTCTTAAAGAAAACACATAGCAGAAAAATAAACAAACACCAGGATTTACGTGGTTCGGCAAAATTGCCTACGTCCACGGTGAGTCATTTTTATTATTGTAATTCATATTACAAGAATACAATATCTTCTTGTCTCAATACATTCAGAAATATTCACATCCTTCCATATTCTCATATCTGTCAACAAATTTTATCATCAGCCAAATATCACATAAATAAATCATCATATCTGTAATTCATTTATATATATTACAGAATATATCCATAACTTTTTCACAATAAATAATTTTACAGTACATGCATGCTTTATGCATATGACAGATGCAATGCTCATGCAGTCATACCTGTCATTTTCTCTGTTCTATTTTTCCTGCAAAACATCAACCATTCACACTGATGGTAACCTTATTTTAGGATTCACCATTTCACCATTTCATCATAACAGATGGCTACCTCATTTTTAAGGTACTCAACCATCTTACCACAACAGCATCCCCGCCTTTTTAGGATGTATATCACCCAGTCCCCGCCTTTTTAGGACCTACCGCGATTGTCACTCATTGACAAGAGGATTTACGTACTGTTTTTAGTAAGGGTGATATATTAGTGCACTAACTGTTTCCAGGATCTTTTGTCCATCGGTGGTATCTCAACTCCTCGTTTCCACAGTTACAAAAATAATCATAAATGCATATGATTTTCTATGCAATATATTTCACATGTAACTGTGTCTCATGCCGGATGCAATTATTACATGCAATACATATGACATACATCTCATATCAACAATTCATGTATGTCAATTCGTGCATACATTTCATAGTATATCAGCTCAACATATATCTCATATCAACAGTTATATCAGTGATATACAAATAAATCATTCTGCTCACTCAACTTGAGCCACCACATGTAACTGTGCCACTGTAACACCCCGTACTTCTTCAAGTAACAATATTGTCCGCTTTGCCTGCACGCGTAACATGCGCGCCCATATACGCATATTCACATGATAAGTGTACGGTTTTATTTTCTCAAAACACATTGTTACTATGAGATGTATGGAATTTACTGTTAAGCCCAGTCACTTTCTCATAACATCATCACCACATGCCATATGTCAATTTTATGTGCAATAATTATGGCAAATATCACAAGTATGTATTTTATACATAACAATTAACATGCTTCATCATTTTATTCATAATAATAACAGCATGTTATAAACTTTACAAATATCACATGCATATATTAACAGTTTATATATATGCCAATATGATTTCCATAACTTGTATTTCTAAGATCTTTCACTAATCATCCTGATTTTATAAAAATCAATTATTCATGATTTTTAACTATTTTCCAAAGACTCACAATTTGGAAGATAGTTAATTTTCTATCCACATGTATTTTTCTACACAATAATCCATTCTAGAATACTTGTTTGATTTTTGTAGAATTTATCAAATTTTGTTAGATTGAAAAATCATACTAGAATAGTCAAAATACCATGAGGTCACATGGTAAGCCTTATGGTGCACCTTCACTATGCTCCATAATTTTCTAGGCTCTTTCATGCCTCCCAAACAGCAACTTTTGTACCCATTAATATCAACTTAATTTAATAGGATTGTTAAAAATAATTCCAAGTCAAAATGATAGCCACAAGTGCTAATTTGCAATTGAGGGTGTATGGTTTACTATGCACCTTCATAGCACAGAATTACACATGCACACTCACGTACATGATACATCAATATTTTCTATCTTTTTGTCCAACTTTGCACACTTATATCTCCTTCGTTACTCATCCGATTTAGATGATTCAAGATGTTATAGAATCTGTGTGATACAAACTTTCAAAATATAATGGTGGTGTATAACACCTCCCATCCGAACATATTTAAAAATGATGCCAAAGTAGGCTCGTTAATAAAATTTCAGATTTTTCGGCAACTTCAGTTCTCAATTTCTCTCACAATTCACATCCAATTGAAATGATTCAAAGTTCTAAATTCATATAAAATCAATCTATACCATATATGTAAAAATCATAATTTTTCGATAAACAATGAAAATACACCTTGTGCCTACTATTAAAGCTTCAAGGAAGCTTTCTCTCTCTAGAAATTCTCATTCATCCATAGGTCTTTTTCCATGATTCTTGTCTCTAAAAATCCATAAATTCAAGCTTTACAATATACTCAAATTTCAGAATTTTCGGACATATACACAATATACTACAAATTTTCAAAGGTTCAGTATTTTTAAACTTCAGAAAATTATAGAAGTTAATCTACTCATCGGAAAATTCCCAAATTTGGTACACATGATCCTGAGTTGATATAGTTGATAGGAAAAATCGTCCCAAAGTTTTAGCTTTTCATTTTCATATAAAATAAAAATCCAAGATTTGAAATCCCCATTTATATACATATATTATATATATGTAAGTCATTATTTCATCATTAAATCATACCATATTCAATCCAAAAATTGAAATATAATCAAAATAGAAATACTATCTCACCTCACTAAGCTCAGAATTATGCAATTAAATTACCGAGTATTCAGCGTTTGTGCAGCTCCATCTTCCCCTTAGCTTCTCATTTTTCTCTCATTCTCTTTCTTTTCCTTTTCTTCTCTCTTATTTTTCCTTCTCCTCTTCTCCGACTCTCCTCTCTTTCTTCTGAGCTCTCCTTCTTTATCTCTCCCCCTCCCTTCACTAATTGCCGACCACTCCCCCTTATCTCTTTCTTTCCTTTCTTCTTTTTCTCACCCTCTCTCTTATCACGTCACTCTCTCCCTTTCACTCTTGTCCTCCCCACTCCCTTATTGTATATATATATATATATATATTATTATAACAAAACAAATGAGGCTATCATCTCATGTCTCCCCTCCCCC